>JAVXUL010000009.1:7775916-7808822 GCA_035590515.1 Trichilia minutiflora
TGGTATAAGATGATAATCACATTTTAGAAAGAGAAATCAAGTCCAACATGAATGGGATGAGCACCTATTATCCTTGAAAATAATTGTTCATCATCTTCTTTATCCTCTAATCTCATGTAAATCTGAATGGTGACCCTAAAATAATTTGTTTTGCTTAGCTTTCATTGTTTGATTTTTTTATTTTTTATTAATTGTTACTTTATCTCTCACTTATTTAAATATCAAATTTTTTTTACTTATCAATCGATATTACTCTTAATTTCATTATGTTTTTAGGTTTGAATAAAAAATTATTCAAACTTTGTAGTGTGGTGTACGAAGTCGATTCAAATATTATTTGACCAAAATAGTAGCCTATGAATTTTGTGTATCAACAATAATAAATAATAAATACAAAATTTTAACAATTACAATAAAAATACTTGTTAATAAAATCCTATATCTAAGACAATAAGATTTTTCAATATCCTTAACATAATCATGCCATGTATTTATTTTTATTTTCATGATTTGGGAGGTATATTAATTACTTTTATTTTTCTTCAAAAATTTTTATTGTTATGATTTAATTATAATATTTTATATTTTATTTATCATTTTTATTAATTAAAGTTTATAGCTAGTATTTTGTTTTTAGTTAAATTTTAAAGTTTTGTTAAGACATTTTATTTTTATATTGGTGTGTATAAGTATTTGAATAGAAAAATATAAATTTTACATTAAAAAGGAAATACTCTTCTAAATATTTTATAAGTGTCAATAAATCATATTGATTTAAATAGTTAATAAAATGTGGGTGTTATTGGAGTTATAAATTCATTTCGCTCTATATTAAATATCGAAGATAAATCTTGGGCCTTATGACTCTTGATCTCAGACTCACTTTATTGGAATATATCTATATCTATATCTGTATATATAATTTGCTAATTTTATCTTCATTTAATTTTATTTATATTTACAACAATTTAATCATCATCAATATATTTTAATAGTATGTTTGATACTGTTTATAATATTCAACTTTTCAAATTATATTCTTGTCATAGACAAAATAAGTTAAATCATAACCTGTATTATAGTAATAATGTAATTTTTATTGATTAAATATTAAAAATATGACAAATAATCAATTTATTAACTCTATCAAATTATATCATCACTTATATAATCTGTATTAACCATTTAAAATATCTAAGATTATTATTTGTACTATCGATTGCAACAGACGAATTAGATAAAGTGAAAGTAGGTAAGATACATTAGTTTTTATTTCAATGATTTATTTAAAAAAAATTAGTGAGTGTTAGACAATTGTTACATGTATTGTATTTTACAGTAGTGACTGAAAATTAAAAGTTATACAAGACATACCACAAATTATTTTATATTATAACATTTATTTATATAATTTATAAAAAAAAGGTTACTTTTATAACATTATTGTATCATTGAATAGTCATTACGGATTATCTTCTCTACATTTTTTTTTCCGTGGAACGAAGTTAACGGCGTTTTTTCAAAACTCAAAAAGTTCTTATGGTGTTACTCCAATGAACTAGTCCCATAATGGGCCATAATGGGCTTGGATATAAAGCAATTTTGTGTTTTTTAGGTCGTAGAACTTGAAAATAATTATGGGCTAGCCGGTTTCCACAAAAAAATTATAGGTTGTCCGACCATGTTTTGGTCATTATAACTCGACACTACGTGCATTAGAGCAGAGTCCATTATAGGCTATCCGAGAAAATTTTCTACATTACAACTCGATAGTCTGTATATTAGAGTACACTACAATAAGTCCGAATCCCTAATGCTCTCTTATTTTTAATGAAAAATTGTAGGTTACGTAACAAACTTTTCTATTATAAATTACTATCCATCTTTTTGTAAAGGCATGTTTTTTTTTTTTTTTTTATTTTTAAAAGAAACATATTGAGTTTGAAGAGTTTGAAATCAGTTCATTTCTGAATTAAACTGAATCTAAAAAAAAAAATTGAGTTAAATTTAATTGATTTAATCAATTGAATTCAAAATCAAAATTTTTCAGAAAAAAAAATTATATTTTTATTGTCAAAAATCAAAGTAATGACTCTGATTTATCATATTTATTTTTTTATAATTAACTGCGGCAATTGGTCCAAATCCAAAGATGAAAAATGACATTAAAGTATCAAAATTATTCTTAATTGTATTTTTTTCCAAAATAAAAAAATAATTTATCAAATCACACTCTAGTCTCTACAGATAACAGAAGCATTTAATTATACTTATATTTGTTGTAATTCTTTCATTTCAATTATTAGTATGTATTTTCATTGCAATATTTTCTGGTGTCTTTCTTTAATATAACTCATAAATTAAAATTTATAACAGAAAACATTTAAATTATAAAAAAATGAAAGATTTAAATAAAAAATGAAAAAAAGAGAAAAAAGAATGTACCGTACATCTGTCACACCATAACTCTTTCTTAGTATTTCGATCCATATAAAAATATTATATTATTATAAAAAAAATTAAAATAAAAATAAAAATAAAACAAAACAAAACAAAATTATTCTTGAACAGTCGATTTAAAAGATTAAATTTATCATATTTGTCATTATGCTGACGTGAAAGTTGAAACTGTCACACCAAGTAAAATCCGTACAGCTCTCCTTTTTACCGTCTCTCTCTTTCGTTTATTCGATCAATTCATTTTATTTTGCCCCTTTTTTTCATTTTCTGCCCCTTTCGTTACTATCTCTTTCGATTCTCTCCGTTGATATTGAGTTCAGTCGCAAACCCTTTTTCAGGATCTGGGCTACGATTAGATCGTTTAGTTTGTTATAAATTTGTTAAATATTTCGAAATTAGGGTTATGTTCCGTGATCTAGGGTTGGTTTTGAAGAAATCGTGAATAGGTAAAAAATTCGAAGGGTTAGAAGCCGAATTGAGGATTGATATGGTTCTCAAAATAGGGCAAAATGCAAGGGTATCCTGCGTATGCGGTGTATGCATGGATGGCGGTCAGGTGAAGAGGAGGGGCGGAAGCACGAAGTTCATCGATGGCACATGCGGACTGTCCCTCCACTTGGCTCCGCGATTTTAGCTTCACTTGCTGCTGATGGTGGTTCTGCCTCCCCTTCTTCTTCTTCTCCTTGTTCAACTGGTTTCTATTGCAAGGTAATTAGTTATGTATTTGATTACAACTGATGATTTGTTCCTGCTTATTTGTTTGTCTACTGTTTTAACGGGACAACAAGTGAACATTGGATTCTTTTGGGGATTTTTTTTTGGTGTTGAAGCATATGAAGTTGATCTAATTTTTGTGAGGGTAGTTCTGAAATTCAATACATACGAAGAATTGTCTTGTTTTAAGTTTATGATGCTTTGTCACATTTATATCTTGAATCCTTAATTATGAGATGATTATTTTCTTCAAAGATTTATTTGACGGTCATGATACAGTGATTAATAGAAGAAGAGTGTCCACAAATTTATAAGAATCCCGATTGTTCTTTTACTTTTTCCTCTCCTAGTGACGAAAGCAGTGAATTCTGCAAGATTATTAGCCTTTTGGTTTCAATAAATTTTTAAACGTTTTTTCCATTCGTGAGTGGGTGTTTTCTGATTTTCAAGACTTGTATGCGTGAAATGATCAATATCTATGATACAGCTGTAATCTTTTAATTGGGAATTCTGCAAGGAGGGACATTTAACTCCATGATGGTATTTATCTTGATATCTACAGTTGTTAATAGCATATTATTTTGTTAATAAGTGTATTTTGTTTAAAAGATAGTGACGATGATGATCATTGGAAGGACTAACCTACTGTATTGTAATTTAATTTTTAAAAAGATGATTATGCAACCAAAGTTTTAAATACCTTTATTCCAGGTTCTGGAGTTTGTTACCATATTTATTGACTGCATGTTTGCTACTTTATTGTCTTGGTTTATCATGTGAAGTGATTCTTTGTTTCACCAAAGCTCTCAATTTCTACCTAGGACGGACGCAAAATTAGTGTTGGTGACTGTGCACTTTTCAAACCACCTCAGGATTTGCCTCCCTTCATTGGAATAATTCGTTCAGTTACTGCTGGTAAAGAAAATAAGTTAACTTTTGGTGTGAATTGGCTTTATTGACCTGCTGAATTAAAACTTGGCAAAGGCTTTCTGTTGGAGGCTGCGCCAAACGAAATCTTTTATTCCTTTCATAAGGATGAGATTCCCGCTGCTTCCGTACTTCACCCTAGTAAAGTTGCCTTCCTTCCAAAAGGTGTTGACCTTGCATCAGGGATTACTTCTTTTGTGTGTCGAAAAGTATGTGACATTACAAACAAGTGTTTATGGTGGCTAACTGATCAAGATTATATTAATGTGAGTTTTTAATTCTCTTGCTAATCACACATTTTTATGTTTAGCTATTGTGTTGCCCCTTTGGGTAATCAGCTGCTTTATTTTCTCAGGAGCGACAGGAAGAAGTGGATCAGCTATTATATAAGACGGATATAGAAATGCATGCAACAATGCCATCAGATGGCCGTTCACCAAAGCCAATGAATGTTCCAACATCAACATCTCAGCTAAAATCTGTTTCTGATGTTGTACAGAACAGTACTTCCTTTTCTTCACAAGTGAAGGTGAAGAAAAGGGAGAGAGGAGATCAGAGTTCTGAGCCTGTTAAACGGGAACGGTCTTCAAAAATGGAGGATGGCGATTTGGGTCAGAGTAGAACAGAAAATAATTTAAAAAATGAGATTGCCAAGATTACAGAGAAAGGTGGACTTGTAGATTATGATGGGGTTGAGAAATTGGTGCAGCTCATGATTACTGAAAAAAATGAAAAGAAAATTGACCTAGTCTGCCGGTCAATGCTTGTTGGCGTAGTGGCAGCAACAGATAAATTTGATTGCCTTAATCAGTTTGTGCAGCTAAGGGGTTTACCCGTATTTGATGAATGGCTCCAGGAGGTCCATAAAGGGAAGATTGGTGACGGTAGCAGCCCCAGGGATGGTGATAAATCAGTTGAGGAGTTTCTCTTAATTTTACTCCTTGTTCTTGATAAGCTGCCAGTAAATCTTCATGCTTTACAAATGTGTAACATTGGTAAATCTGTGAATCATTTGCGTACACACAAGAACCCGGAAATTCAGAAAAAAGCGAGGAGTTTGGTTGACACATGGAAGAAACGTGTTGAGGCAGAAATGGATGCAAAATCTAGTTCAAATCAAGCCACCTCCTGGTCTGCTAGACCTCGCCTTCCTGAGGTTTCTCACATTGGGAACAGACAGTCAGGTGGATCCTCTGAGGTTGCCATAAAGAGCTTGGTAACGCAATCTGCGGTTTCTAAAACTTCTTCTGTGAAGCTTGTTCAGGGGGATACTTCTACAAAGTCTGCATTTTCATCTACAGTTTCTGTGAAATCTGCACCAATACCCACATCGGGGAATACAAACTCAAAAGATGGACTGCCCCATAATGCTGCAACTGCTGCTGGTGCCACTGATCTTTCTTCAGCAAAGGATGAGAAAAGCAGCAGTTCTAGTCAATCACACAACAGTGGCCAGTCATCTTCCAGTGACCATGCTAAAACTGGAGGAATTTCTGGGAATCAGGATGCTAGGAGCTATGCTGCTGTTTCTATGTCTGTGAATAAGACCTCAGCGAGTTCTTCAAGGTCTCGGAAATCAATCAATGGTTTCCTTGGGTCAACTCTAACTGGGGTCCAAAGAGAAACTGGGTCAAGCAAAAGTTCTTCATTGCACAGAAATACACCTTCTGAAAGACCATCATGGTCAAGTTTGACATGTGAAAAGGCATTTGATGTATCTGTGGTGGAGGGGAGCAATCCCAAATTGATTGTCAAGATTCCAAATAGAGGTCGCAGTCCAGCACAGAATGCCAGTGGAGGATCTACTGAAGATCTTTTAGTCACCAACAGCGTATCATCATCTCCTGTACTTTCAGAGAAGCAGAACCAATTTGATCATAACTTAAAGGAAAAGAATGATGCTTTTCGAGCTGACATTTCCTCCAATGTGAATAGTGAGTCATGGCCAAGCAATGATAACAAAGATGCACTTGCTTGTCCTGACAAGGGAAGTGGCTCATCTACAGTTGTTCCTGATGAGAAAGGCAGTGATAAATTTTGGACAATGGTTGAAATTTCAGAAGATACTTCCGTACCACCAGGATATGAACGACGAGAATATGAACCACCAAGATATGAATATAAAGATGTTAAATTGCATGAATCTTCTTTCAGCTCTATGAATGCTCTAATTGAAAGTTGTGTCAAATACTCTGAAGCAAATATGTCTGCATCAGTTGGAGATGATGTTGGAATGAATCTGCTAGCTAGTGTGGCTGCTGGAGAGGTGTCCAAATCTAATGTAGTTTCACCAGCTGGTTCGCCGCAGGGATGCACCACCCCTATTCACAATCCTGTTTGCAATGACAATGTTTCAAGAATGAAATCTTCTGCCGGAGATACAGATAATGCTGCTGATGAGTCTGAGAAGCAGGGTGTGAATCATACTTTGTTGGCTAACAATGCAGACAGTAATGAAGAGCGACCTGCTGGAGATCTAGCTGAAAATATAAATACTTCCCCTATGGATTTGCAGCAGAATGGGGATCTTTGCAAGGAGAATGTTGAAAGCTCAGAAGAAATAGTAATAGGGGAGGAGATACCCAATGGTGGTGGGAAAAAACTTGAAGAGGATAAGGCCAGCATCCGAGTGGGTGCAGATGACTCAGATACTAAACAGAAGATGAGTGGCTCTTTGTCAGTAGATGATAAAGTCTCTGAATCTACTATGGGAGTGGAGAATGAAGCCATTGGAGGATCATCATCACAGCAATCTTTGGAATTTGATGGTGAGAATGAGAATATTGTCAGTGAAGGATTGAACAGCAGTGTGCAGACAGAGCAGAAGCCACCTCCCATTACGATACACTCCGAGTTTGTGAAAGGAACAGAGGAGGAAGTGCTGCATACTTGTGGTCCTGGTGAAGATATGGCTTCAGAAAATATTGATGAAGTAAAGGCTGAAAAGGCTGATGAATCAGATGCCAGGAGTCATGTCAATCACAGCAAAGAACAAATATCTGAATGGAAAAGTAATGCTTCTACTATTCATGAGGATAGGGTTGTACGTCATGTGGGGTCGGCTGACAATGAGGGTAAGGGTGAGCACATGGAGGAGATTCTGGAGGGTAATGAAGTTAAAGAGCAGTGTCGTGCTGGACCAGCTCCTCTTCCTGAGGCATCCACTGCATTGCGAGTGTATGAAACAGGGCAGCTTGTGAGGACTGGGGCACCTAAATTGACTTCGTCTGAAGAAGACAAAGCACAGGAATCTAGATCTACTGCTATAGATGATGTGGGGGATATGGAAGCCAAAGTTGAATTTGATCTGAATGAAGGCTTTAACGAGGATGATGGGAAATATGGGGATTCTGGCAATTTCACAGCCCCTGGACGTCAAGGTCCTGTTCAACAATTGATTAGTGCATTGCCACATCCTGTTTCTTCTATGTCTAGTAGCCATCCCGCTTCAATAACAGTGGCTGCTGCAGCAAAAAGGCCTTTTGTACCGCCTGAGGACCTCCTGAGAAGTAAAGGTGCACTTGGTTGGAAGGGATCTGCAGCAACCAGTGCATTTCGACCAGCTGAACCTAGAAGGATCTTGGAGATGCCATTGGGGGCAAATAACATTTCTCTCCCTTATGCTACATCTGGAAAGTATGGTCGTCCTCTGTTGGATATAGACTTGAATGTACCAGATGAGAGAGTCCTAGAGGATTCGGCTTCACGAAGCTCTGTTCAGGATACAGTTTCTGTGCCTGTCCTTGTTACTAATCGTGACGGGTCACAGAAAGAACTGATGAGTTCTACACCTTTTAGGGCCTCTGGCGGACTTGATCTTGATTTGAATAGAGCTGAGGAGCTTATTGATATTGGTAATTGCTCAAATAGCAATGGTCATAAAACGGGTGTCCTACTTCAGCCTGGCACATCATCAGGTGGTCTTTTGAATAGTGAGGTGCATGTCTGCAGGGATTTTGATTTAAACGATGGACCAGTTGATGAGGCAAGTACTGAACCATCACTGTTTCACCAACACCCTAGAAACGTACCATCTCAGTCACCTGTTTCTTCCATTCGGATGAGTAATGCAGAAACTGGAAATTTTTCATCATGGTTTCCTAGAGGGAACACTTACTCGACCGTCACAGTTCCATTACTCTTACCTGATAGAGGAGAGCAGCCATTTCCAATTGTTGCACCGGCTGGGCCACAGAGAATGTTGGCTCCTCCTACTTGCGGTACTCCATTTGGTCCTGATATGTTCAGGGGGCCAGTTTTGTCATCTTCTCCTGCAGTGCCCTTTCCGTCTACCCCATTTCAATATCCTGTCTTTCCTATCGGAACGAGCTTTCCCCTTCCGTCGGGCACCTTTTCAGGTGGTTCAACAACATATGTAGATTCATCATCAGGTGGGAGACTATGCTTCCCTGCAGTCAATTCCCAGTTAATGGGTCCTGCAGGGACAGTCCCATCGCATCACACAAGGCCTTACGTAGTTGGCCTCCCTGATGGCGGCAACAGCGGTAGTGCTGAAAGCAGTTGGAAATGGGGCAGACAGGGTCTGGACTTAAATTGTGGGCCTGGAGTCCCGGACATAGAAGGTAGAGGTGAGACATCGACTCTTGTGCCGAGGCAATTGTCTGTTGGTAGTTCACAGGTCCTAGCAGAGGAGCAAGCAAGAATGTATCAGGTGACAGGTGGCTTTTTGAAGAGGAAGGAACATGAGGGAGGATGGGAAGGTTTTAAACGGTCCTCATGGCAATAGGATTGCCTAATGCCACAATTTACTGACTCAATAGAATATTGTAAGTTCTTGATATGTGTTATGACATGTGTAATGCTGATAACTTTTGTCTTGCCACTAGCTAGGACTTCATTGGCATATGCACAGTCTAGCCTGATCTCTAGGATCATGTTGTACTCGGCAACCCGAAAGAAAATATAATAATTCATCCGTTCACTTGAAAGAAAAAGGAAAAAGTTTTATTGGGACTGCTAGCGTCTTCGCTAGTGTCTATAATTTTTATTTTTATTTTTGGCTGCCCATTTGCATTGCTGTGTAAACAAATCTTAAAATCTGTATAAATTTGTTTTCCAAGGATTTTTCATTTGGGATGAAATTACAGATGGATATTATGGGTGCTTTGTTTTCGTCACTTCTGTTTTTTCCTTTAATATTCTTCTTTTCTTTCTCCAGTTCTTCAAGGGTGGGCATTGTTTAACTTCTGCGGTCATCTAACTTGTGCTCGTGGAGGTTGGGTGGTAAGTGAGTAATTTTATCTAGTGCATAGTCTCTGGGGACCACCCTTCCATTGTATCAACTATAAGACCACATTATATAAGAATCTGTCCAGGGTTTTTGAGCTGGCCGTTCCTCGAATTTGTTCTGGGTGGTGTAGGTGCAGAGAAGTTTCCCCTTTGTAGATATTTTAACTGTTGGAGGCATACACTCTGTTGCCCAGACATTTATAACTGGTGCCTGTTATGGTGTTTATGAATCAGCAGAATAACCTTTGGGACCCCAGCTCAAAAACTCAGCAGGTATGTCAAATATTGGCAGGAAAGTTAATTATAAACAACACAACAATGATCTTTGTGAACTGAGTTCCATAAGGAAAATTGAGTCATCTGGAGAAGAGATCCAGAAGCTGCCTAATTCGTGCTTCTAGGATTGTGTGATATATAACAATAATGCTGTGCTCAAAATTAGATTTATTCGTGATTTTTATAGGTACTCCCTAAGATGCTTGGCTAAGCTTGTCAAATACTTATTCTTCCATTATTAGAGCTCTATTTGGAGCTTCTGTCTTTTTTCCTATATATACTGACCTAATGACAGCAGCAAAGTGGTAAATTACACTTTTTCAGTATGTTACTCTAATCGGATGATAACTGTAACATGTTCTGTTAGGTTTACGTGTTTTTGATGCTTGTAAAGATGGTTTCTATTAAATTTACTTGAGGAGACTAGGATATCACTTTGTTGTATATTTTATAGATGACCTCTTGGCCATGTCATTGCAGAATTTGAAAGCAGTCTTTGATGCTGCAATCAATATCTAATCCCACAGAAACAAAAGGAGAAATAGAAAAAGCAACGACGAAACCTCTTGGTATCCACATTCTTGATCTTCTAAAACTTATTGTATGTTACCTGTCTGGTATGTGGCGTTCAATATGTTTTTGAGAATTTAGAGAGGAGATGTTAAAGCTTTGCAAAGAGTGTGCATGGAATGCACTTCATCATTGTTTTCTCTTTAATCATTTATCTTAGATATATAACATTAAGTTAGTCAATCCTAATTATGTATACGAACCTTTTCTTTCATAACAGCCACAGTAAATTTTCTTAGTTGAAATGGAAACAAGTGGCTCTCAACTTGCCAGTGGTTTTAAGACGCTATATGGTGCAAGTTATTTATAATGAGCACAAAACAGTGTGACCTAGATTCCTGCAAAGTTCAGGAACTGGACATTATTGAAAAGAGGGTATTGAGTATTTTGGTTGTATCATTGAACGCCAAATAAAATATCGGTGTTAGATCACAGTCCGTTAGTGGACAAAATTCAGTTCTAACGGGATATTCCCGACAGCTATTATCCCTTTGAGAATCAAGGTTTTAGTGAAAATGGGAATTAGTTGTTTGACACTAGATTCCTTTGTAGCTGATGACCTATAGTGGGGGGATCGTAGACAGAGAAGGGTATATGGTGAATTTTTCTTGCAATTAAATATATAATTGTATGCTTATGATGCTTTTATATGTCTCATATGACTAATAATCTCCTACAATTTTTACTTCCCGGTTGGGATGACTGGGCTTTCAAATTTTTTTAGTATCATTTTTTTTTCATCTGGGCTTGATTTGGTTGACCTTTGCATTGCAGAAAGAAAAGTCTTCTGTGGGAGGAACCTTAGTCAATAGTCAGTGCATCATCTTAAATGAAAATTATTCATCAACACACAAATATAATGAAAGACGTGATCGTTCATTCATCGTCCCATACTCCTTGTAGTTGTTTGCTGTAAGACATTATTAGAACACTGATCTGATCACATTATTTCAGAGATCGACTGACTGAATTAAAGAAACGTGATTAGGGTGGTCGTTTAAATGAGTAGATAGATTCGTTCTTCCCTTTGGATCCATCTATGATCTATCCATGATTTTTCGATCAGATTGGCGGACCATCTCCACTAAAAGCTTGTTCTTTCCACTTTGCTTTGCCCGTTTTGTTTTGCTTCACCTCGTTTTAATTGGCTCCTTCCTAAAATGGCCGAATATGATATAAAAATAAATGAAATGGGAAATGAAAGCATAATTTATTGGCTATCTTGACGAATTTGTTTCATGCCATACATTTCTCTATTAATTACGTCTCAGATAGTAATCTACAACTATGCATGATATAATAATTTCGAATTGTTTAATAAAGAAGTTTCTGACATTATTTTTTTTAAAAAAAAGTTTGTACCCATTTGTTGACCATTCAATCTAATTATTAAAATTTAAATTTACATATTACATTTTAGGTATTAATTCATAATATTTCCACCATTAAATGTCATAAAATCAATAATTTATCATTTAAATCAATATTATACCTGTTATACAAAAAAATACAAACAGATGAAAATTTCTTATTGATTAAACAAATCCTTATGTTCATAAAAAATCTATATATTTACAATTGAAAGTAAGACTTTATCAAAATTATGATTTTAATTAAAATTATTTTTTATTTAAAAATTTAAAATATAAAATTAAAACGTAAAAATAAAATTTTTAATAATATATAAATAATAAAAAATTTAAAATATTTTTATAAATTAATAAAATCAATCAAAATTAATTAAATATTATTATTATTTTATTATTTTTAATTTTATTAAAATCAAAATCATTTTATTTTTAAAATCGTGATTTTGAATAATTTTATTATTCAAAATCACGATTAACGCTTAAGAGACTGCCTAAAAATTGATAATATTTGTCGCACAAATCAAAGGCACGGTAACATTAGGGGTTCCCACATTATCAACTCACTTCAGCTGTCCACAACATTCCTTCTATAGAACGGGAAAAGAAACAGGAAAATCTCGCAAATGCAAGTAGCATAAAATGATAACAGTCTCTGCCAGTAATGGACATTCATCAATCCAAAACCACTTGAAATCAAGAAAAGGCTTCAAGGAAACAAGATATTATCACTAGGATATATTACCTGTATACACCGTGCAATATATATTATTGTCTCTTTTTTTTCCCCTAGAATACGCTGTACATAAATCCTGACGCATGATGAATGAACATCCCCATAATCCGAGGTGACTCTGCTAGTATTACAGCCTAGTAGACACAAGATCAGATCAAAATTAACGGAGATGGGATTGCCCGGCGGTTCTTCATACAGATAAGAATAAGGAACACACCAGTCAGCTCCACTTCTTTCAGTTATCAGCTGATTATGTATGGTAGAACGAATCCATTGCTTCATGCCTCAGCCAGTTTCAAGCGAGGAACAATATTCATTGATTGGAGTTCCTGAAAACGCAGACAAATGGTAGAAATGTTATCAACAGAGCAAGGAGGCAATCTAAGTATTAAGCAGCCATTCCCAAAAGCAGAGCAGCAGACAAGATAAATGAACTATCCAGCCACACAAGCAAAATGAGGTTGAAAATCATCACTAGAACAAGAAGCCAAATGAAATATAAGGCATAGAGAAAGAATATGAATTAATTCTTTAACTTCATAATCCTAGCTACCAAATTTCATGATGTTAATCTATAATTCAGAACAAAGAAGTAGCGGACAAAATCTAAATATTCTCTCCACTCATTCATTGATAAACTAAGAGCCCATGATATCTGTGCTAATATAGTTAAAGTCACAACTAAGCACCAAAGCTTAAATGTACCAAACAGAATGTATAATAATACATAAAAGAAAAGAAGCACATGGTTTTGGCTTTTACCTACTACCTTAAGCTTTGAGTCAAGTGCTAATGTAACAACTAATTTACCCATCAACTTAATAAACACGTGGATGGTTAGCTCAAGTGCGTCTCAGCTCTCAATACTTTCCACATGGCAAATGATAATGAATCCAACAAAGAATGTAAGAACTGAGCCAAGCTTTGACTAGTAGTGAAGGTCATTAGCATCCATTTTGTATGCAACACATAAAGACAGCAAAATAAATAACTTTACCTGGATTAGGAGCTTGCATGCATATGGCAGCTTCATGGTAGAAATATTATCCCCATTTTTACAAGTAGAACAAATGCCAGCTTTCAGCTTATTGTTATAATATCCTAACAAACCGCATACTCTACAAACCTGAGCCACAAGATAAAGAATATCAGCTTATGTTGAAGGATAATATTAATACTATCACCTTCGAGCTTGTGTATGTGAACCAACGTAGAATTTCACAAAACAAAATTAAACCTGAAGTAATCCTACAGAGCTTGTATACTAAACCCCATTGATTTGAAATATGATAAAACAAAGGCTTCAATGACAATATGAAAATAGTAGATAATCAACCATTCAAATATATAATGTCCATATATCAATTCCATCGACTATAAATGTAATAAAAAAAGGGGTTTTCTCCTTTCTTTCCTTGGTTAAAAGTTTTAACTGACAGAAACCAAGAAGAGACTCATTGGTTTCTTTCCAGCAATATCTTTCTTTAGTTTGTTAGTGAATGATTAACCTTGTTAATAATTTTCAATTTTCAGAATGTCATTAATAATTTTGAAAGCAAAGGATCCAATTTTAAAAATTATTGTCAAAAAAAAAAATAATTGTTTTCAAAGGTTCCAATTTCAAAATATTGAATTATTTTGGATAACCTTGTTAATAGTTCTCACTTGAAATATGCTCATAGAAAGAGCAAGATGAGTGATATAGTTTAAAAAAACGAAGACCAAATATATGTTAAGTCTCCCTTTTAGTTTGTAACATGTATAAACAATCCGGAAAGCATTCATAATTTGTTTATTTCCATTAATCAAGTTTCAAATTGAAGAATAAACGTTGTTCTACCACCATTAAAAGTAAGAAATCATAAAAATCCTACTGGCCATCTCTAATGGAACCAAAAACAAATTCACATTATTTTCAAGCCACAGAACTTTATCACCTGAGTCAACAAAAGGGAGCACTAAATCTTACAATGGGTAAAAAGTATTTAGGGACTCCAAAATCAAACTAAAGCTTTTTATTACTGAAGTAGATGCAGAATGAAGAGGACATTCGATCAAGATTATTGAAAAGAACAAATTGAGAGATTACGACATGAAGATTGACTTGAGGTGCATCTTGGAAAAAAATTAAAATGGTTACTGTCCTGATAAATTCTTTGGAATTTTAAGGGTTAATTCTGAGTTACTGCTGGAGAATACAGCAATTAATGAACTTCTATCAATATCTTTCAAAATGTTGGTGTAAAATGGTTGAAGAAATCCATCTTCCCACAAGGAGGCGGATTAGAAGGATGACAAAGACAGTAGATTTTTTGTGTACGATACTATCCAAGGAATAGAAAAACAGGTTTAACCTGAGAACAAAGGAGTTACTATTCATATGACATATAGAGGTAACTTAAAGAAGAATCAGGTTGCAAATGTGATAGATAAAAAAATTACAATGTTACAGAGGAGGTTAACTGTTTAAAATGTGTAGTTTATGGACAATGGAACAGAAGAGATTTGTTCAAAGATTCATTTTGATGAATGGGGGAACATACAAAAATCCCGTTTCAGCAATTAGCATCTGGAAATGAAATTAAATCCACTCTAAGATTTTAAAAAAATGTTTTCCAATCAAAATGTGGACAAAGCCATTAATTTTGGAAGGAAGAGGTTTTGTCAGGACTACCTTAATGCTTGCTTATAAAACAGGATCAGGTTGTTAACGGTAAAGAGAATTAAACTCCCTCCCTCCCTCCCCGTTCTAACAGTGTAGAACAGGGGACCGCAGGCGTATTGCCCCAGCAGAGACAGTAATAAATGAAAACCTATTCACAAAAGCATGAGTTAATACCTGCACTTCAAAAGGATCACTAGAAATCATTAGGCGCTCGAAAATCAGCATGCTAGCTCCATAAGCAATCAAACAATCTCGCTCCATTTCTCCAACTCGTAGTCCTGCAAAATGCATTTGTATTATAAAAACCACCTAATACAAAGTTAAAATAAAAGAATTATCTTGGCTATGGGTAATCAAAACCTCCATTCCGTGCTCTCCCTTCAGTAGGTTGTCGAGTTAGCATGACACGGGGTCCACTGCCTCGAGCATGCATTTTATCTAGGACCTAATCATCATCATCAAATTGTTGGACATCATGCACATGGTCTAAGATGATATTTACCATGATAATGCCAAAACAAAACTATAAACACAAATTGCGGAAATGTGTATATGCATAGACTTCTATCCTTTTATTTCAGTTCTAAATAAACATACAATATACATAATTTCAAATGATCAAATACAATCCTTATCTAACTTCATTCAAATGCATTATGATGATTTCATGATGGGAAATCTTTTCAACTAAATTATTTTAATGTGTTTTATCAGTCTTTTGTACTTGAAGAAGTGTAAGATTGGTTAATTAATTCTATTGAATCATTTGAAGATGCTACGAGGATAAACAAAAAACTTAACCGATTTTCTTAGTGGTAATTGTTCAGTTTCCTTTCCTTCTCTAGCCTGTTTAACTTTTATTATCTAAAATAGAAGACAAGGAAATATCAATTCCCATTTCACAGTAAATAAAGCGTTTGCCATAATTAGCAAGGTTCATTGTATGCTGTTCAAGTTGTTCAGTTTCCTTTCTTTCTCTAGCCTGTTTCACTTTTATTATCTAAAATAGAAGACAAGGAAATATCAATTCCCATTTCACAGTAAATAAAGTGCTTGCCAAAATTAGCAAGGTTCATTGTATGCTGTTCAAGTGATTGTTAAAGTTTGAATGCTGTTCATTGTATGCAATAGCAATGAAGGAAACTTACCATATGTTTCAACTTTTGGTAGTAAATTGGCCCCATGAAGATATATGCCTGCAGTGGGCAACCCGTTATACCTGAAGAAAAAACTGAAGTCATCAGGACAATTTCCCAACACTTATATAGACAAATTCTTATCATGTTCTCGTCAACAAAGTAATCCTAAACTTTTTGGCAGGATTCAAATAGTTTATCCTAAGCCACATAATCCATTAAGGGGATTATAACCAGTCAGGATTATAAACAACAAACCTGAGTAAATCAAGTCCTTGCCACTGTAGCTAAAACCATGCTTCACAAGGGTTTCACTGTTATAAACAAGAAAAAGTATTGGCAAAATGATATTCAGAATACTGGATAACGATTTATAGAGAGAGAAATGTTTAGAAGGGAAAAAGAAAAAGGATATGAGTACCTTATAGCATCCACTGTGTCTGCATGGCCACTTGGTTCTCCGAAGGCGCTACCATAATGAAACCTACCACACGAAACTCCAGCTTTACCACCAAGAAGCTCTATCATCTTACCGACCGTCATCCGACTGGACATAACAAAGAATAACAGTTAACTAACATACATTTTTAGAGCTTTAACAATTAAAGAATAGTGAATTTAAATTTCTCATATGTACAAACACTGTTTCTCAAAAAAATATCATTTCTGTCTTCCTTTGGCTGGGCAGAAAATCAGATTTGAAAATTTGCCAAACAAATGACTACCATGAATTTTATCATTTCTAATAAAAAACCAAAAATGATTTATATTAATAGACACAAAAAAGGAAGTCCTCCAATGTTTTCAAGTCATTTTGTGGGCTTTAGCTTGAGGAAAAATCAATGATCCAAAAAAAGTTTCCAACAAAGCAGCTTTTCCCCTCCTCGTGTGTGATGCATAGGAATTTTTTCCTCCACTGTTATGTGGCTTTAAGCTTATGGGCCAAAATTGGCAAAGATGACAAAATGTCATCAACATCGAGCTCCTGTAATTCCTTGCTTTTAAAGAATATTTTGCCATTAGATAGAGAAAAAAAGGCAAAACTCTAGTTTGGCTCTTTTATGGTTGCTATGGAAAGAAAGAAATAACCATATTTTGGGTAGAAAAGGGAAGAAACCATAGATGGTTTTTGGGATAGACTTCTGACATTTTGCATCATTTCAGGCTTCGGTTACAAAGAAATTTCGAGCTATTCACTTCACTTCACATATCTCAGTTGAGAAGGAGTTCTAGTTTATTTTCTGTAGATTGGTTTCTGTTTATGAGAGGGATGGATACTTATATAAGTTTCATAGATAGGTTTTGTGCTGATTGTTTCCCCTGCCCTGATTTTCCACGTTTGTTTATCTTTGTGGACACTTATCCACCTTTGAATTTCTAATCATCTCCTATATACTCATTGGTTTAGAGCTGAGTTCACTGTTTTCCAACAAACTACATAAACAACATGCATCTACAATCTTGAAACGTTATCTTCTTTCGTTTCCCTCATTTTGCGTAAAAGTAATATCAATATATGAATGATATCAGTATTAACAGCAGTTGAAGCAGAAGTAATTACCTTGGAAATCCGTGAGGGTTCATAATCAAATCAGGGCAAATGCCACGTTCAGAAAAGGGAAAATCTTCCTGTTGAATTATGGTCCCACAGACACCTTTCTGCCCGTGTCTGCTACTGAACTTATCACCAATCTGGGCAAATTTGTGAAATAAAATCTCATCAGATGTTTGAGATCAAAGATCAACAGTACTTGCTGTCATGCCAAAAAAGTACTTACTTCTGGTCTACGATTATGGCGAATTATAAACTTGATACATAAATCACCATTCTTATCAGAAGAAAGAGCAACTCTATCCACTACACAGGTCTCACCCTCTGGGCCTTTGTATGTTTGTCTGGTGGACCTATATTTACTGCATATTGCAAAACTGTCAGCAATATCAATATAAGCAGAACACCAATACAACATTTTCCAAAGAAACAAATAACCGACCAATCTGATTGTCCCATTGGAGATACAGTTGAACCTCTCGTTTCCACAGGGGATTCTTTATTGACATAGATGTCATTCGGTCTAATAATTTCCCCAGGAGCAGCAAGTCCATCATCATCTAATATCTATGCAAAAAGAGGAGACCAATATTTTCAGAAACAATGTTCATGTTGTGTGATTCATCATTATCTTTACATGCAGAGATTCTTTGAGATTGAGCTGATAGCAATAAGTTATGTAGCTAAAACCACCAATTGGCCACTTATAATATACAAAAAGATTAGGATAATGTACATTACCTGCATCCTTTCAGCACCAGGACCAGTTCTATCCGGCCTTAGTATTCTATCTGCCGTATTATTAGCATACTTTTGATTGATGGCTGAATACCTGATAAATACATAACATCTGATCTAAGCAGCTGCAATACCTTAGCATACTTCGACAATATCGCAAAACCACCGTAAGAAAGAACAAGAAATGAAGTCAGTTGAGTTAAGGATGATGTTGTATACTTTTTCATAACAATACAGCGACCAAAACCACGATCTAGAGATGACTTGTTCATGACTATTGCATCCTCTATGTCATAGCCACTATAACTCATGACAGCAACAGTTGCATTCTGGCCCGCTCCAAGCTTGTCATATCCAACCTTATAATAGCACAATTATCAACTTACATTTAGGATTAGCAATAGGTGTAATCAGAACTACTTTTTACATGTCTCTCGTTATTTGGGACCATATTCTGTTCTATTTTTTTACCAAGCCCAAAATATAGTACACTGACCAGCTCGATTGTCCTCGTCGTCAGTAAAGGCCGTTGAGGATACACCAACAGGTAAAGCAATGTGTCCATCCGACATAACTACATGATCATAACAGGTTTAGACAGCCAAGCAAAAACAGATTATTCATTGGAATTCATAGAGAGACTAACAAAAGTGATCACAAGATCCATAACCACATCCATAAATATTAAATAGTGACAGAGAAATTCATATATGGCAAATTATTGGCTAGGCACACAACCAAATGAAAATACATTGGCAGCAAAACACAGAAGTAACACCAATTCTCCTTATGTTGATGGTTTAGCACATATATATAAATAAATCCAGGGCAATGGTTTGAGCATTAGTACACCATCAATCGTGACAAAAACAAATGCATAAGAATAATCAGCAAACACTTGCAAAGACAACATAAATCAAAAGCAGCAGTAGAGTTAGGTTGGCGATCGGGAACTTCTCAAACTCAGTGATTTGGTCTATTTTTAGTTTTATGATAATACTTTAGGAAAAGAGCACTTAGTGCTTTACAGAGAAACGATAAATTAAATGAACTTCTTGGCCTGGTTGTTTCAATTAGTTTATAGATCTAATAAACACTGTTAGTAGTTAATCCACACTATTCCAATATGAGAGAAAAATCGCTATTTCCTTTTTTGTTAGAAACAATAACAAATTTTATTAAATCAAAAGAGCCTCTTGTGAGTGAAGAAACGATCATTTGCAAGCAACTTCCTAGGGACTCTGAAATTGAACAATAAGTTTTCATTTCGGACATAGATGAAGAATCCGGAGGAAGAATAAACAACATTTATGAAGAAACAGGCTAAGGAGTTATGTAAGAAGATTGGCAAGGGATGTGTTCCTTGGTTGGAAAAACAACTGAAGATCAAATGTGATAAAGTTTATTGGCGGTTTTCCAGGATTATGTGATAGGACTTTTGTAAATTACAGATGCATAAATGAATAGAAGAGGAAGTTCCATGATTATCATCCAAATGAAAATATTCAGGGGGTGAAAAAAATTACTGCATTGAAACTGCAACACTACAATACAATCAACAAGTACAATACAAGGAGAGAACATGACTACTAATCAGAGAAATAGAAGATGTGACTCTCAGCTATGACGCACAACAACTTACCTCATTATATGCAATATTTCCCATAGCTTGCTTCCCCATTGCACACTACATATAACAAATCAATGAAATTTCAGCAACCAGAAATGCAGAATTCAAGATAACATAACAATGTAGCAGATAAACCTGATAGGTATTTCTTGGGGACTGATTATGATGAGGATATGGGATTAGTCCAGCACAAACACCTAAGATTGTGAAAGGCTCTATCTCAATATGGGTAGTATCCAATGTAGCCTCTGCTTCATATAAAGCAATCTGTTAAACATAAAACCAGCTACAAGAGTCATTGTCTATCGCACACAGTATCATTAAAAAAATTACTCTTCACATGTTGCTAGATTGGAACAAACCAGAGCATTGTTTTCCTCATTTACATCAAGGTACTCAATCAACCCTTCCCGTAAAAAGTCATCAAAAGTGCGGACTCCATCCTTAAAGAACAAACAAACTACATTAATTTGGATATAACAATCATTCTTTCTGGAAAAGATAGCATAAATGACACCTACCAGCAACTCCGTCATATGGTGTTCTTTGATTTTTGATATGCCCTTGTCAGCAATGACTAGTGGACGACAAACACGGCCTCCATCAGAAGCAATGTAAACACAACGCTGAGAAACATTAGATTTCTTGAGGTTAGCTATTGAATTAAAATGATGATTTACTACTACAAAAAGGCCAAAAACATAATGCTGATGTAGCACCCAATAGGAACAACAGAAGAGGGAGAAAATTAGAGAGAAAAGAGGGAAAATCTGAAAGAAAGGGGAGAAACAACTGAAGAAACAGAAGGAAAAAATAACAAACTTTATTCAATAATCTCATAATTCTACCTCTAAAACGGAGAATAACTCCCTATTTATACTGGCCACAAACATAAACAAAGAGAAAAGGATCTACTTCCAATAAGGAAATAGTAATCCTACCCTACCATAAATATGAAAAATCTACACAACTAAAATAAATAACACCAATAGAACTTCAACAAGAAACTAAAACCTAATTCAAATAATGAAAATAAAAATAATACTAAAACTAGCCTAGCTCATTCTACATTAGGTCCAATGTTACAGTTACACTACTTGGAAATGGCATCTGCTGGTATAATAAATGTTTACCGTAAAGACAAAAAAGTAGAAAATGCAGTACAATTTAACATTTCTACTAAAACTGTTACAATCACATACCATACCAATTGTCAAATAGAGGCAGAATAAGACAAGCACCTTATTGATTTATAATGATGTTTACGCTTTACATTTGAATAATAAATTTATGCAAATGCTTCGAATAAAAATCTGAGACTATATTTTGCCTTAAAGCAATTACCAATGTCATTAACTGTGATTGCATTCTTACACATCTTTTGCCAAAACAGCCATTTCTTTACGTACATCATTTGTTATAAAAATGTCAACAACAATATGAAGGTAAAATGCAACCACAATGTCATAAAAAGGGTTTAGATACTCTTAAGAAAAGGTCTACACATACATTTGTATTATCAAAGTTATTGATTTCTAACCTGCCTTTTCTTTTTGCCAAAAATAACAATATCCCACTTGGTAACACGAGAACCAGTGCCGCTCCAATCAATCCTTCTAATAGTTTAGGAACCCCACGAGGAATTTTGAACAAGAGGATATATACAGGAAAGTAGATAAAATGAGATTAATTAAAGTGCACTTGCTTCCTTTGGAGAAAAAAAACCTTTGAACCCCAAATCTTTTTTCTACTTTCTCCACCAGCAAATCCCAAAAGCTTAAAATCTAGGATTATCTGCCAAGCGAAGACCTAAAGATATTTAAGAGCCCAACCTCCATCAAACAAGCCAAATTGATTGGCCAAAGAGAACACCTTCTCTTTTAGGAATTAATTCCCACAGTTAAGCTCTAAGAAATATTAACATTAAGGTTAAAGACGAGGCTAAATTTTTTGATAACTTTTAATAGGTACCAAAGAATAACATGGATGGCCTATGAAAAGGCATACATGTGGATTCACTTGCATAAAATTGAGATTTCAAGTTTTTTGTTAGACATCTCAAGTTTTCACGTTTAATATTTGAAGTTTTATATTAGAGTTTTAAGTTATAATTTCAACTTCTTGTTGGGAGTTTTTGTGTAATTTCCAAGTTTTATGAAGATGGCCATAACGTTACATGTGTGTATATAGCCAAAACTTGCTTCAGCTTTAAGTTTCAAACAGAGTAAAAGGTGTTTGTAAAATATGCTTCAAACACTCTTTATTCAGTACAACATTCATTTACTATTTTCGAGAAGTTTCATAGCATTACTCTATATCAGTGCAAGGACTACAAACAAAATAAAGCATTTTACTCCATCTTGAAAAGAAAACAAACATAATTTGATCATCTAAAAATTTTGAACAAATACTATTAAAAAAAAAACCAATCATGCGCAAGTAAAATTGAAATGAAAGAAGAATTCACCTGCTTCTCATTTACAAAGACACTAACAAACTCGCCAATTTTGCCAGCTCTACGCAGCTTTCTCATGGAATCGGCAAAATGCTAAATGGGAGAAAGAAATATGGAAAGCATGATGAGTTCGTCACATATAAGCAGCTTCCTGCATAAGCTGGTATGCCGAAAATGATCATTGTAAAACGAATTTCTTCATCTTAAGAAACATCCAAATACCTGTGGCCTCCTATGTTTGCCAAGAATAAGCCCATTAAATATAACCAGAAATGAATTTGGATTGTGAAGCTCTTCTCCAGAGAGTAGTTCCAAGTCCTCAACACCCAAACAATAGCACTGTTGCAGCAATAAAAGCTACTGTCAAATATATGAAATGTACAAGGATATGTATAATGCAGAATTTTTCTTTGTCCACTGACCTTAATGCTTAAGTATCTAATTTATCAGCATAAAGTACATAAAACATTGCATATTGCCAATCATCATAACTGATTGCCGTAGTTCTTGTCTATTTCATGTTTTCTTTTGCATGAGCAAATGATGTAGACAAATATACAATATGAAGGGAATGCACTCCATAAATTTACAATGAAATAGACATTACAAAAGGTAAAAGTTAGAACTGTAGTCAAATTTATAACAGGTTGGGATTCAGAACTTAAATGATGGGGAAGAATTCAGTTTGTAAAGTAAAGGCATGCAACTATTACAGCAAAGGAACCCGTATCTGTCAATCACTTGAAAGAGGGAATTTTTGTTATTTCGGCCTTGGCAAAAATCATGTTACTTCACAGTGGCCACACAACAGGTTGATGAATGATCCTCTGATATAAGACCAAATTCATGGATGACTTCTGATCATTTTGATAGTTATGTATATTACCTTCAGATAAGATGTATGAAGAGAACTTGAGGCACCATACAAACTTGTAGCATATCCCTTGAATCAACATTTCAACTAGTAAATTAAATTTTTATGCAAATGAATACATACCAGAGAAATTAATGGACCCTCCTCGTCATCAGTTGTGACATGAGTCATTAGAGCCAAATTTTTAACCAGCCCACAAGCTTCACCTTCCGGAGTATCACACGGGCAAAGCATGCCCCACTGTGATAGATGTTACCGAACACATTAGTACTATTGGTTATTACACCTACAAAATCCTAAGCAAGTACATCACAATCATAGAAATCAGGTAGTCTTTTTAACACAAAGCAAGGACATCACCTATACCTGGCTAGGCTGCAATGCTCTAGGTCCACTAACTTTCCTGGACTTTTCAAATTGTGGAGTAATTCTTGTCATGTGGCCCAAAGTCCCAATGAAGGACAGCCTAGCCAGCACCTGGTAATAAAGAATTTTCCTTTGATTTGTTATATGAACACCCAACAAGGAGAGCATATGCAAAAGTAAGATTAATACAAATGAAGATGATACAATTAAACCTGTGTCATGCCTTTCCTGTGCATTTTGAACCGCTTGATGTCAAAGTTGCCAGTAGAAAGGGTCCTCTCCAGACCAACAGTGATATTATCTCTAACAATATACTATAATTTAAAAAAAAAAAAAGGAAAGAAAGAAAGAGCAAAAAAACTAAAACAGTGAGGATTTTACTTTAGAAAGAATCTAGGCTTTTGGTATGAGATGAAAGAATTCAGAAACAGTGCAGAGAGTGATTAGAAAGTAAAAATTCAACAGCATTATGAATTATCAAAGCATAGATACTACTACTCAATTATGGATGAAGTTCACGATGCCAATAACAAGAAATTCCCTAAAATTGGAAGTGGTTTATTTTCAAAGTTTGACTGCAGAAACCAAGTTACTTAAGGGTTCATCTCCCCCAACAATATTTTTTTTAAATTAAAAAAGAATGAAAAATATGTTAATGCGCAGAGAGGTGAACCAAATGTCCATTGGAGATCTAAATACAACTTTACATGCAGAATAATAACTATTATATTATTTTACTTACCATTCCCTAACATTTATGTTACACAAAGAACATGACAGGGAGAATTGCAAGCAAACAAGACAAATTTTTACCTAGTGAAATTACAGTAAGATCCTCACTTTTCAGAATAGGTAAATTATAGTTGCCACTTAAGCACAATTTTTGTATGTATCAATTAAAATAAGAAAGAAAAAGCAAGATGGTTAATATCTTCCACTCACTTGAGAAGGATCAAATTTGCTAGACCGACTAGGCTTTGACAGAATGGTATCTATGCACTTCTTAGCCTCACTGATCATTGTCTTGAACAAATCCTGAAATACCATTTCCACATCAGGAGAAAAGTGGGAAAAATGAGGAACCAACTGGTGATGATGTATAATGTTTCCAAATATAGTCAAAACTTTAAAATAAAAATTACCTCGAAAAGCAATGAAACTAATTGGCCTGATAACTCCAACCGTTTATTCCCCACATAATCCTATCAAGGAAAGAAAACATTATTGAGATCTGCACACACTCACACACAAATACGTACTTATACTACTACTATTAAACACATTGAAATTTCCGAGTTGCCATGTGCTCTCCACTGAAATAATAAGCGTGAGCATAAATGTCTAAGTTGGCCAACTTTGCCTCATGGTAATTCTACTTGCATTGTCCTTTTCCATTTGATAAATGCATTGTAACGAATGGCGTTGGATCATGAGCCAAAAAAATAATAGTCAACATGCATCCTTATAAGGAAATGGACATGCTCCATGTGTCTGACTTCAGCTCTTTATCATAGTTTGTCAGCTCTCTTGTCATTGGTTAACAGTTATTTAACAGATGACAATTTTGTAATATTAACATACTTAAAGAGAAATTTTTGTAGTTAGAAATAGGAGTATGGCGTTCGATTTCATGAAGACCGGAAATAATGAAAAATAAACTCGAACTCTTTTAGTAAGAAGGGAGCAAAATCCACATTCGCTTCAGAGGCTGTAATTAGAACTTCTAGAATAATGATCGTAGTAATGACAATAACAACAACAACAACAGAGTAAAAGACATAAAAGAGAAGAAAAAGTTTTATTCATATATGGAGCTAAACAAATTACCTTGTCATCCATTGCATCTTTATTTAACATTGCCTCCATCATCCGTCTCAACATTACAGCAACATATAAACATTTTGGACGAAAATTATTGCTACACACCTAAGAGAAACAGATATACTATGAGAAAAAATTTTGAAGTTGTAAAGTGCCTTATAAATTAAACATCAGAACAGAACTTACAGGGATGTTAGCAAGAAAGACATCTCGAAGAATAGGCAAAGCTCTCCCTTCCTATTAAAAGTGTCAAGAATTGCATCTGTTAAACTTGTGAAAGCAAACAAAAATTCTGGGAACCAGAACAAACGAAATTTCTTTCGCCCTGATAATATGATGGCAAAAGATTCATATAGCAGAGTCCAGTAATGGAAGCAATACTTAGACAAGCGTTTGGAAATGATTTCATACAAGGAAAGAAAAAGAGAGAACCTTATTAGAAGGCAGACTGCCAAATGTAGGCTTTTTCACCTGTAATGAGAACACCAATAAAAACAAAGAACCAAACTTGAACCAAACTTTTGGCACTTTCTAAAGTAACAAGCATATGATGAAACAACAGTAAATGACCATATGTAAAATCCTAGAACAATCATCAATCACATTATGCATATAACACCAAAGCATGCATGAACCATTTCTTGTAAGCTCATCTTCCTAGTAATATAGCATTTGAATTGAATACTATCATTGGCTCCTTCTCCACCAGCTTAAGTTTTCAGGATAAGTGGTTACTCAACACAGTAACAAAACTAGACTGACGAAGTTGTCTTTTATCCAAATCCCTCCATTTTATTACCTTTTTAAAGATAATTATAAAAAAAAAAAGAAAAGAAAAATGCATAATTCATATTATTGTTGAAAAGAAAGTATAAAATGGTAAACCAGTAACCCACTACTAGATTAACAAAAAATCAATGGTAAGAATCAGCCTACACAGTATAATGTCTATATACTATTCAACATTAGTGCCTCCCTCTTTTCCGAAATAATAAATAAAGATTCCAAGAGTTTCTGTTTGTTATATGAAACTGAAAATTGAAGGAAGGATGAAAAATCAGTACATCTTTAATGTGGATCAGCTATCCACAAAGAAAGTGAGAAACCCAAGGCAAGCTTTTAGGATTAATGGCAATTCAACAGCTTCATGATACTGAAAACGTTTACAATTGTATGAATCAGAACAAAGCATCACACCTTTTCCTCCAGAAATGCCAAGGCTTTCTCTTGTGTATATATACCCAGGTTTGCACATTCCTGAAATTAAAGCAATATAAGATAAATATAAGACCAATTCTAAAAGAAGAAGTAAGACATGTGAAAAGCAAAACAAATATTTCAGGTATATATTGCAAGTCTACGGGAAAAGCAAAGACACAGTAGCTTTCCCCTTGTCCAAAGAACTATGCTTTTCAACAACCAAATAGTTTCAGGAACTTGAAATAACCAACTTAAAATCAAAGAGATTTCAAGCCAATAAAGCAATTAAGAAAATGATGATTTGCTCTTTTTGCCTCCTTACATAAGATACACCAATGAAGTAACACACAAATTTAATACAGCTCTTTCTTGAACCAGATGATCAAAAGTATTTATTTCTATGAGCAGAAGCCAAAGCAAGAACTTGCACTCTACTAGGTACTTTAGCCATCTAGATCTAAAAGACGGGTTCAAATATGGGCAACAAAAAGTTATCAATTCAATCACTGGAAAACAGATTTGCAAGAGACAAGTCCAGATTGTTCAATTCCCCAACATCCTATTTTCATATCTAAGAGAATGAAAAGAGAAACGTTCAATCAAGAAAACTACAAAAGAAAGTCCAGCAATTTCAGGAACATATTTTTAAGGGATCCATAAGCACACTAAACACGAAGAGACAGCAATTATAGATGATGTAAAGTGAATACAAGATTTTGTTCAGAGGTAGTCGGATATTCATTGTATAGTTTTTGGTTTCCCCCTAAGATTTTGGATGCACATTACAGATGTAACACTTTTTTCTTCATTAGGTTAAACAATTTTCAGTTTCTTATCAAAATAATGTCAGACATCCCAATAATTGTAGTAAAAAAAATAAAAATTAATTAAACATATTGTAACTCTAAGCGTAATTTCTTGTTGAATCTTTTTAACCAATATATGTAATCTATTTTATGCAAATTAAGCTTTGTAAAATAGGAAAAAAAGAAACATAACCAAAGGAGTATCTCTTAAGCTTTTGTATTATTAAATAGTTGACTTTTCATATAATTTGGTTAAAGGCAACTTGTTCCTGAAAAAAAAGAAAAAAAAAAGGGAAGAAGTGGATGACATGAGAGGGTGAAGGAAATTTCTTTGATATTACATAAGGGGAAAATATATATATATATATATATAAAACATTTCTTTATGGACATGATATATCATTTATTTATAAAAAGAAGAAAGGAAGATATCATTTATGGACATGATAAATCAGAGGGGGAAAGGAAATTCCCTTGATATTATATAAGGGGAAAAAAACAATATATAACATTTGCTTATGGACATGATATATCAGTACTTATCTGATTGATAGTTTCTATTTACTCAACAGCTACGAAATCAGCTTTTATACAATCTTTGTTAAATAATACCAATTAAATGATATCTTTTGCTCGATTAAATTAACTTTTCCAAATTCTACACAATAAATCTCAAATAACGCACATACGGAAACAATTACTTCCATGAATATTTCCATCAAGTTTCTTCGAACATTTATTTTGGGTATGCAAAAATGATTTAAGAATGCCAAAGACATATGAGAGAAAATACTTCCACAATCCAAAAAGAGTCATCCTTGGAAGTACAGTGAAACACTTGGTTAGAACAGTGGGGAACTCACAAACAGAAACCTACATGGTAGCAAAAAAGAAATTGTTGCATGTCAATAAATTTTGCTTTCCCTTTCATATTAATTTTGCAGGCCTTAAGGTCCCTTCTGTATAACTTTTCAAGTAGAGCTTATTGAAGTTGAGTTTTCAACAAAAATATATTTGGTATTTGGTTGTCACAAGTAACATTTAGTAAAAATTGTATAATTACTTTAATGGATAAGTTTTTAAAAGTTGTATTAAGAGAGAAAGAGGGTAAAATTTTTAAAATAAGACGATGGTATTTCAGATAATTTAACCCTTTAAAAAACCTGAAAATGCTCTCCTGCTAAAACCCAAAATTTAGAAACAACTACTTAGTGTACTAGATTAGCTTACGATGTAAACATGGTCAGTTGTGCAACTTGCCAGGCAAGGGTAAGTGGTAAACAAGCAAGCAGGTATCACGAGCTGTCAACCAGCAAAATAATCAGATAAAAATTTACGAACAACTATTTAATAAACTGCTAGTCAGACATTTCAATACTTGAAATGATAAGTGTCTCAGCTGTAAAGAAATTCTCAGCTGTACATTCAACTGCAAACACTTTTTACCACTAAATGCCAAGTAACCAATGAAAAAATTAAAAACATCAACACAATAGTAGGTTCTAAGGTTATAGGTTTCAACTACCCAGTCAAATTCTTTTGGTTGCTATTTAGTACAAAAGCATTAAAAAAAGATGATGACTCCTTCGGTGATTACCTCAATTGAAGGCAAAAGTAAGGAGCTGAATCGAGGATCTCTTCCAACCATTTGTACCACCTCTTGATCACTTTCCATTCCCATAGCCTTCATGACAACCATAATAGGAATCTACGAAAAGAATTCATAAAAAATGGCCTACCCGTGTAAATACTGTAAAGAGGGACAAGAAAGTCATGGGAAAGGAAACTTTAATTTAAACGGATTACAGTGTGGCATACAGACCTTTATCTTAAATTGATTGAGAAGTAAATACATCTTCTCCTTCTCCATTTGGATCACAGTTTTGCTCTTTACCGTCTCAGTGCTACTTGTAACAGATGCATTAATGCTGAAAATAGATTGCAAACAACCAAAACAGAAAGATGACATTATATAGGGAAAAGATACTAAGAAGTGAGAATATTTAAGATTCATAAAATGGACACATTCTCTGGGCTTTGACTCAGAAAGATTACTACATATATATTATCCTAAGAAGCATTAAATGATGTCTCTCTTCCCATTGTGGTGTCTTCTATAGAAAATTAGTGAGATGTAGCAGATCATATTTTCCAATCACAAAGAAAAGCAGGATCAAAGGAAAAAATTTAAAGAATAAAAATAAGTAAGAGAGAGAGAGAGAGTTATAGAGGGATACATCCAATCACAAAGAAAAGCAGGATCAAAGGAAAAAGTATAAAGATACCAAAAAGTCACTCACTTCCCCTTCTTGTCAGTATCAATAATTATTCTGTTCTTCGAAAGTTGTTCTTGCATTAATAACACCTGAAAGAGATATACCACAATTACACGCTCATAACCAGAAAATATGAAGACAAAAATGCAATAAGCAAGTTAGTTAAGCTGAGAGAAACATTTAAGACTAGAATTGAATGAATTGATGCTATAAAACCCGAAAAGAATGAAACACACAAAGTTCAAACAACTAATATGACAATATCAAGGACAAAATCCTCAAGTGAAAAGTAAAGTCAAAAGGATGGTTTAACATTAAGGTCGACGCAGAATGATATCACATTTGTAAAGCAAATAATATTTTCTTATATACAAGCTTGTACAAAAGAAGTAAGTATCCACAGGGATTACCACATCATGCATTTTAGCATTGTTAGGCTATTCAATCCTTTCCTTACGGCTAAATTTTCACTTGGCATATTGTCAAATCCCCATTGACCAAGTGGGCTTGTATTCAGATGACTCATTCTATTCATCAAAATTACATAAACAGTAAGTCTGAAAAATTACCTTCTCGGTTCCTTTAATGATGAAATATCCACCAGGATCAAGGGGGCACTCACCTAAAATAAGGGGCAAAAACTATAATAATAAATATGCAACTTTAAGTTAGGAAGAATGTATAGAGGCGAACATACAATCCATGAATTTTAATTTTATGCAAAATACCTAGTCTTGCAAGCTCAGCTTCATCTTTTCCATATAAAACACAGCAACGACTCCGCAACATGATAGGCATTCTTCCAATAACAACATCATTCTGCAAGGAGAAAAACACATGATAACTAAAGTGCCTTTTGCCTACCATAACCAAAAATGTCAATGCATTCGCTAATTACCTTCTGCATAGGTATTTTTTCAGAATGACTTCCTTGAACGTATTCGATATTTACCAATATTGGAGCAGCATAGCTGAAAATACAGTGTAACCACAAACCAAATCTTAAAATGTATCTACAAACATATGAATCATGAATTTACAAGAACATAAATTTTATCATAGGTAGCCATTCGTATAAACTACAACACAAGTACATACGTCATATCAGATAAGCGACACATGTGAGGAGTAAGTTTTTCACTAACACCATCTACTGTTACAGAAGGCTGGCCAATTCTAACCTCTTTAAACCTGCATGATAAATAATGGCAAAAAAAGATTCAAGTAATTAAAAAATTCAAAACAAATAAATAAATTTACAGAATTGAACAAAAAGTTCAGATGATGCATGAATATTAGAGTTTACCAAGTTCTCTCATGCATACTTTTCTAACTAGAATTAATCACCAAAACTGAAGCAATAAAACATAGTAGCCCATGAATCCAATGATAGTGAAAAGTCAAAAACATCATAAGTTGTATATTGATCCTAAACCATCTTTAATGTATCTGTAGCAGCACAATTTTGAATAATCATATTCCAATTTTTAAATACTACCTAAAATACAACAAAGCAAACATTTACCTGAGGAATATATTCGGATCAATTCCCGACACAATGCGATCATTTGCACGAATAATCTTCTTTATACCAATATTAAGAAAGTAATTAAATGAGTCCAAATGTTGTTTCACCAGCCCTCTCACCTATAAATTCCATAACAATAAAAATTTTATAAAAATAGCTATAGTTATAGAACCATATAGTAAGAATAAAACATCAAAATAAATATAGATAGGATTTTGAGTACCTTCAAGAACTCAGGAACAAGCTGGAACTTATCGACAGCAGATTTCAAGGGAGAAGCAAGCCTTTGCTTGTCCAGCCCACTATCACTGAAATCATTTCCAATTGAAATGAAAAATTAATAACTGATGTACTAAGACCACTGCTGAATCCTAAATATGTGAGAAAGTGAGAGATTAGCATACCATTGGTACTCCTTCGGAGGCTCCTCTACTTGCATCAGACCCATTGGTAATTTCCTAGAGCTTTTTCTCCGTGTCTTCCATTACAAAATATATATAACAATTTGGCAAGTTAGATGAATGACCTAAATGGCACAGCCAAGAAAATTGCAGTATATACGACTAGGCACATCCATCTCTGCACCTGGCTACCCAAATATATATCAATGTTCCGCTACCCAAATATTGATCATACATGGATATCTAGTATTTATTGGATAGTCAAAAAATTCAACTACATAAAAAAAATTAAAACTAATATTTTTTCTATTTAATCCATCAACATAGGCACTAACATTGTAAGGTGTAATAGGAAACTTTATCAGTTTATTAAAAGTTTAAAACGAGAAAAACCCAAATAAAAACAATTACCAATTTAAGAATTTTGGAAAATTTACTGCTGACTTGTGGCGGCGACAGAAGAGATACAGTGGATGTCTAACAGCAAACGCACACAATAAAGAAGGTTGGTTGCTTACTGCTGTTTGTGAACGGATTTTGCTACAGGATTGTGGTGAAGAACTATCCTCAGACGTATGTGGTCAACTCGGCGGACCACAGGTTGCTCGGCCGGATTGTTGAATCGGTTTGGATTTCGGGGGTTTTGCTGAGCGACTCTCGAGTAAATTGGCTGCAGGGTTTATCGTTTCTGAAAAGGTAATTAAGCGGAAATGACCAAATAGTTGTTAAACTAACCCAAATCACTATTTTTTAACCCAAACCCTCTTAATAAAAATAAATTTCAGTTTAACTTTTATATTCTTCAAACCCTAAAATTTCACGACCATCAATCCTTCATTTCTCATTATTAAAAAAATCTCTAACATCTCCTAAAACTCTAGTATAATCAATCTAGTATAATCAATTGAGATAATATTTCTCCTGATAATAGTTTATAAATTATCATTGTCTCAATAGATTATACTTCTTTTTTTAATTTAAAAAATAATAATTGGGATAAGATTTTAATAGAAATAAATGCTTAAAATAGATTGAGGATGATGTATTGTAGTATAATTTTATATTAGAAAAGGAAAACATTTAAAAAAACATAGAAAACCAAATTTTAGGACGAATTTAGAAAAAAAAAAAAGGTTTTGAGTCGAAAAAATACTCCCG
>JAVXUL010000009.1:7808922-7822785 GCA_035590515.1 Trichilia minutiflora
ACTGGACTTCCAAATTTTTTTGTTATCGCCTTTTTATTTTTTATTTTTTTTATCTGGGTATGATTTGGTTGTCCTTTTTGCACTGCAGAAAGAAAAGTCTTCTGTGGAAGGAACCTCAATCAGTGCATCATCAAAATTGAAAAATATTCATCAACAGAGAGATATAACCCAAGACGTTATCATTCGTTCATTGTCCCATATTCCCTGCAGTTGCTTGCTGTAAGGCATTATTAGAACACTGATCTCATCACATTATTTGAGAGATTAACTGACTTAATGAATAGAAGAACATGATTATGGTGGTAATTTAAATGAGTTGGATAGATTCGTTCTGCTCTTGTTTGTAGGATCTATCTATCCAATATGAGTGAGTTAAGATCAGTAACGAACTGTAATTCTATTCTTCTAGATTGGAAGGAAGGTGCGGAGCATTGCATGCGTAATGCGTTCACCAATTCCAAATTTGATGGAAGTGAATGAGTGTCCCGAAACCAACAGAATCAATAACTGATGTCGCCGTGTGCTTAGAAATATTTCACTAATCTGTTTACTAATTTGTGTACGAATAATTCGTCTTCGACCAAGTTAATATTTGGTTTGTGATACAAAGAAGGAAGAGGAAATTAAATGAAACAAGATTTTCCTATCAGATCAGGTAGACGATCTCCGCAATGGACCTGTACTTGCAATTTGCTTTGCCCATTTTGTCTTGCTTCACCGCGTTTTAATTGGGTACTTCCTAAGATGGTCAAATATAATATAAAAATTGAAAGCTAATATAAAATAATGAAAAAGAAAATTATGCTTATTGGCTATATTGGTAAATTTCTCTAGTGCCCCCCATTTCTAACTTAATTGCATCTCAGGTAATAATTGACAATACGCTAACGAAATGTTTAATTAATGAAGTTTCTGAGTTTATTTTTATTAGAAAATTTTAGATATATTTGTTGACTATTCAATATAATGAATAAAATTTAAATTTAAAATATTACATTCAAGGTATCATTTCATCAAATATTTACATCATTAAGTGTCATGAATTCAATAAATTATGAAATAATTCATATTAAATTAAAATTTAAATCAATATATTCTACCCGCCATATAATGTATTAAAAAACAATACAAATTTTTTTTACTGATTAGCCAAATTCTTACCAAAAATTATTATTTAAGAGTCAGCCTAACCAAAAATTGATAATATCTATTTACTGTGGCACAAATTAAAGGCACGGCAAAATTGAGGGGTTCTCACAGGCACCTACGTGTGTCAGGTTTACTTAGTCATGAACATTTATGACTACCAAAAATAAAATAAAATAAACACAATAGAAAACATCTTAGTTCCAGCGAAAGAAAGAAACTAGAATGAATAGTGTTCTTCACAATGGCTGATGCTCAGAATGACAAAACTTTATATCAGCTCCCTTCTGCTGTCCTCCAAATTCTTTTAGAAGTGGGAAAAGAAAAATAAAAATTTAGCAAATGCAAGTAGCATAAACGGATTACCTCTGCCAGTAATGGAAATCTTCATCAATCCAAAACCACCAGAAAGGCTTTAACGAAACCAGACATTATTAACGGATATATTGCCTGTATACACCTTACTATTATATCCTCTTCTTCTTTTATTTTCCCTAGAATATGCAGCACATAAACCCCAACGCATAAGTGAGAATGAGCATCCTCATCATCTGAGGTGACTAGGTTAGTATTACAGCCTAGTATGCACTAAATCAGATATCAAAATTAACGGAGAAGGGTTTGCCCTGCGGTTCTTCATACAGATAAGAATAAGAAACACACCAGCCAGATCCACTTCTTTCAGTTTATACAACCAATTATGGCAGAAAGACTAGCCATAGCATCAGGCCTCCACCAGTTTCCGGCTAGGAACAATATTCATTGATTGGGGTACCTGAAAACACAACAAATGGTAGAAATGCTATCAATAGAGGAAGAAGGCAATCCAAGCATTAAGCAGTCGTTCCCAAGAGCAGAGCAGCAGACAAGAAAAATGAACTATCCAGTCACACAAACAAAATGAGTTTGGACATAATCATCACAAGCACAAGAACCCAAACGAAATGCTAGACAGCTATACAAGGCATGGGGAAGAGAATATGAATTAACTCTTTAACTTCATAAACCTAGCTACCTAAAAATGATAAATTTCATGATGCTAATGTATAATTCAGATCAAAGAAGCAACGGATGAAACCTAAATATTCTCTCTGCTCAACTATTGATCATCTAAGAGCACATGATATCAGTGTTAATATAGTTAAAAGTCATAACTAGGCACCAAAGCTTAAACGTACCAAACTCAATGTATAGTACATACAAGAAGGAAACAAATGGTTTTGGGCCTTTACCTACTACCTTAAGCTTTGCGTCAAGTGGTAACGTAAAAACTAATTTACCCATCAACTTAATAAAAAGGTGGATGATTAGCTCAAGTGTGTCTCAGCACTTAATACTTTTCACACGGTAAACATTAATGAATCCAACAAAGAATGCAAGAACTCAACCAAGCTTTGACCAGTAGCGAAGGTCATTACCATCTATTTTTATGCAATACAAAAAGTCCGCAAAATAAATAACTTCACCTGGATTAGGAGCTTGCATGCTTATGGCAGTTTCATGGTAGAAATATTATTCCCATTTTTACAAGTAGAACAAATCCCGGCGTTCAGCTTAGTGTTATAATAGCCTAATAAACGGCACACTCTACAAACCTTGGTCACAAGATAAAGAATATCAGCTTATATGGAAGGATAATATTAATACTATATTGTGTATGTGAACCAACATAGAAATTTACGAAACAAAATTAAACCATTCAATTCGAGTCATCCTACAAATATATAATGCTTGTATCCATTGATTTGAATCATCATAAAACATAAGCTTCAATGACAATACGAAAATAAATCAACCATTCAAATATATAATGTTCATATATCAAACTCCATTGACTATACATGTAATAAAACAAGATCTTAAACGAAATCACAAAGATTAAAGGTGTAGGCATGATAAAGGTGTTGAATACTCTTCCTTTCTCGGTTAAAATTTTTTAACTGACAGAAATCAAGAGGGCACTCGTTGGTTTCTTTCCAGCAAACCTTTCTTTAGTTTGTTAGGGCATGATTAATCTTGTTAACAGTTTTCAGAATGTCATGAATAATTTTGAAAACAAAGGATCCACTATAAAAAAATATTTTAAAAAAATAAATGCTTTCAAAGGATCCAATTTCAAAATATTAAATAATTTTGAATAATCTTGTTGATAGTTCTCGCTTGATATATTGCTCATAGAAAGAGCAAGATGAGTGATATAATTTAAGAAAAGAAGACCCCTTTTAGTTTGTGACATGGATAAATGATCTGGAAAGTATACACAATTTGTTTATTTCCGTTAACCAAGTTTCAAATTGAAGAATAAAAGTCGTTCTACCCCCATTAAAAGTAAGAAATCATAACAATGCTACCGGCCATCTGTAGTGGATCCAAAAACAAATTCGTTTTTGTTTCCATGCCAAAGAACTTTTTCACCTTTGTCAATAAAAAGGAGCTAAATCTTAAGATCGGTAAACAGTCTCTAGGGACTCCACGATCAAACTAAAGCTTTTCATTACTGAAGTAGATGCAGAATGAAGAGGACGTTCTATCAAGATTATTGAAAGGAACAAATTGAGAGATTATGACATGAAGATTGACTCGAAGTGCGTTTTGGAAAAAAATTGAAATGGTTGCTGAAGATAGCAGTCCTGATAGATTCTGTGGAATTTTAAAGGGGTAATTCTATCAATTATTGCTCGAGAATTCGGCAATATCAATATCTTCCAAAATGTTGGCGGAAAATGGTTAAGGAAATCTGTCATCCCTCAAGGAGCCAGATAGGAAGGATGACAAAGATGGCAGATTTTTTATGTGTGTGATACTATCCCAGGAATAGAAAAAAAGAAGGTTTAACCCGAAAACAAAGGAGTTATTCATACGAAAGATAGAGGTACCTTAAAGGCGAATCAGGTTGCAAATATGAAAGATGACAAAGATTGCAACGTTACAGGGGAGAGATTAACTGTTTAAAATCTTTAGTTTGTGGACAATGGAACATAGGAGATTTGTTCAAGGATTCATTTTGATGAATGGGGAAACATACAAAAAACCCACTTGAACGATTAGCACCTGGAAATGAAGTTATATCCAATCTACGATGATAAAAAAAGGGTTTTCCATCCAAATGTTGACAAAGCCATTAATTTTGGAAGGAAAGGAAGAGGTCTTGTCAAGGACTACCTTAATGCGTGCTTATAAAACAGGATCTGGTTGTTAATCCTAACGAGAAGTAAACTCCATCCCTCCCTGTTCTAACAGTGTAGAACAGGGGACTGCAGGAGTGTTGCCCCAGCAGACAGTAATAAATGAAAACTTATTCACAAAAGCATGAGCATTAACCTGCACTTCAAAAGGATCACTAGAAATCATTAGGCACTCAATCAAAAATTAGCATGCTAGATCCATAAGCAATCAAACAATCTTGCACCATTTCTGTAAAGTTGTGATCTTATGTTGATTCACTAAGTGTGCATATGAGATTATGTACATGAATATGAGAGGATTGAAGCCAAGGATTTAGTCAGTTAGGTGTTAAAGCAAGAAAAGGTAGAAGAGTCTTTTAGCTGGATGTGTTTAAATTTCAGTTAGAATTTCTGTTGGTCATCTTCTTGATTCTTTCTTGCTGACAAATCAGAAGCTAGCTGGTCCTTATAAATTCAAGTCTTGGTTTGTAATTCAGATCATCATAAACTGTGAATAATACAAAGAAAGCATTCTTGGTATCCTCTTTTCGTGTGCTTGCTGGTGTTCATGAGTTCATCATTTTCTGGAAATAAGCTTGCTGTAGGTTTCTGGTTTCTGCTGAGTCTTCATCTTCTTCGATTATTCTTCTTTTGCTGGAGGTTGTGAGATTGAGTGCTGACTTTAACAATTTCTCCAAGTCATAGTCCTGCAAAATGAATTTGTATTTAAAAAAACACCTAAAACGATGTTTAAATAAAAGAAATATCTTAGCTATGGGTTGTCAAAACCTCCATTCCGCACTCTCCCTTCAGTAGGCTGTCAAGTTAGCATAACACGGGGTCCACTGCCTCGGGCACGTATTTTATCTAGGACCTAATCATCATCAAATTGTTGGATATCATGCGCATTGTTTAAGATGACATTTACCATGATAATACCAAAAGAAGACTATACACATAAATTGAGAAAATGCGTATATGCATAGACTACCATCCTGTTATTTCAGTTTTAAATATTTAACTTGCAATATACATAATTTCAAATGATCAGTTACAATCCTTAACCTAACTTTATTCAAATGCATTATGATGATGTCAAGATAGGAAATCTTTTAAATTTAATAGTTTTAATGATTCTTATCGGTCCTTTGTACTTGAAGAAGCATAAGATTGATGAATTAATTCTATTGAATCATTTGAAAAAGCAACAGGGATGCACAAAAAACTTAATCGATTATTGTTCAGCATAATGAAGCATTTGCCATGACATAAACCAAAATTTTCATCCGAAAATGCATTCGAAATGGGATGACATGTATTTATTGGATAATAGAAAAATACAATAAATCGATTTAGAAATTATAAAAATTCAGCATCTAATAAATGCATGCTAACTCACTTGCCACCTCATTTAGGATGTATTTTGGGATCGAAAATTTGGAATAATAGGATTATTATTTGACATATGTAGAAGTCTTGCGCTGCCTTTTTCAAGTGATGTACAACTCAAACCAGCAAGTTTGTGGCAAAATTGGTGATTTCGGTTTGCCAAAAAGATTAAGACACGGCAAGAAACGGATGTTTGATCATTCTCTGAGACGAATTCCCACTTTATTTGGTGCCAGAAACTGTGACTGAACATATGCAAGAGCCTCCTTTAGATATTTGGGACCTAGGTGATGTGATTATTGAGATGCTAATAGGAAAGCTAGCTTGGAATGTGAAGCAAAATTTGTAACATTGAACAGCTCTTTTGTATGACTGGTAATGAGAATTCGTTATCCGCATTTCCATCTGAGATTTCGGAAAGGAGGGAATATTTTGTTGAAGAGATGTTTCGTCAGGAAACTGTTGAATTGTGATTCACATGTTAATAAGAGAAGTGTATTGTGTTTAATATGAACTGAGATGCAGTGGATCAAAGGGAGTTAAAGTTGGTTAGAAAGCTGCTAGTAACCAGGGACAAAATAGTCCTTAGTTAAGAAAGGGTTGTTAGTTAGTTATGGGGTGGTTTTGTTTTTTGTTCAGTCTGGTTGATAGACTTTGTATTATGTATTCTTAGAGGAAAAAAGAAAAGGAAAACTTTGGCTTAATAAAATCAAAGGAAAGCATTTCTCTGAAACTCTCTCTTTCTCTTCTTTCATTTCTTCTTGATCTTTGTTGTTCGTTTGTCTGGTTTTCTTTTCTTCCTTAATCTGATATTAGTTCTTAAGTTTTCTTTTCTGTCATCTGAAAATTCAAGACGCCGGCTGTGGGAAGCTTTCTGGATTTTGTGGTCTGAAGGTTGATTACTGCAGGATCTTGTTGTTGTGGTTTGGCATCAGCGTTCTGGTTAGGATCGTGATGTATATTTACAGAAAACCTATGTTTCAGATTCACAGCAGAGAGGCCACTGGACAATCCACTGGTTTAAGGATTTGATTGAGAAATATTCGGAGATTTGAATGGTGAATACTCCGATCATGGAGAAATGTCTATGTTCAATTCAGATGTTGAGTAATAGACATTCTTCATCTTGCTCAGATTGTTCAAATTTCACATCACAAAGAAAATTCCTCTCTCACCTTGTGGTTATCTCGAAGAAGCAGAGCTAGGAATAAAAACAAGCTATGAAGTTGGATCAACAATAAACGGGGAAAAACTACACTCTTCCATTTTTTCCATCCTTCCATTTGCAAGAAGACGTATGCCATTAGAATCCATGTTCACAACTGTATCCGAAATTCTTTCGTGTATGTATACAAGTCGTTGCAGTAGTGAATGAGATTCTTTTGTGTTTTTATATTCAGTGCGATCAGCGTATCATTGATATGTCCTGCTTCATTGATTGCGAACACAATTCCTGTTCAATTTGTTTGCTTCCAGTATCAAGTTTCCGTTTTTCAATTCATCCCATTTCTTCTGTAATTTGGTTATCCTATGTGGTTATTGTAGGCTACGACAATCGTATTGTTCTATGGTCAATATCACACTAATCTTTTTTATCTTACATTAGTGCAATGCTTTTCGTTTATAATACTTTAGGCTGGCATTGTTCCTGTTATTCTATATTCTTTGTGTGTGAAAATATTGATAAGTTTACTGGATTAGGTTAAAAAACTATGAATTATTCATCAACAAACTTGTTTCATAGTTTCTAACGTTCTTATATGAATTTGCGCTCGTTCTTTCGTTTCAACTTTTCCTTTAATTTAAAAACAAACTGCATGTTTGGTATTAAAGACTAAGAAAAAAAAGAAAAGAAAAAAGGAATGATGGACTTAAATACTGGCACTTGAAGCTTGAAAGAATGATAGACTTAAATACTGGTGTTTGAATTTTGCCTTACCTTCAAGTATAAGCTTTTAGGTCAAAGGTAACTTAACGATTAAAATTGATTTTAAGCAACTGATAAATCATAGAAAATTGCCAATCAAATGCAGTAAAAAAGATGTGAATAATCTGAAACTTCAGCAAGTTATTAACACGAATACTTGAACAAAAGCATATTTGCACTCAAGCCCTGTAGTTTCATCATTTGTATAATTTCATAGCTGCTAACTGCTTGAAGAATAATATACACTAGTGGTATTAAAGCAACATGTAATTTAATTCTCATAAGAGATGTATGATCAACTCAAGAAACACTGTTCATACTCGGTGTGGAAGGCTCTGGCACATATTCAGATTGAACCTGAATCTGTGGAACTTCCTGCGCAGAGTTTTCCGCCTGTATGGGTGGTGAAGATTCAGATGTAGCTGATACTGAAGCCTGGATAATTACTGCTGGACTAAATTTGTTGATATAGTAACTAAGTGATGGCCCATTGTAATCAGCTGGCTGCATTTGTGGTGGTGGGTTCTTACCAACTTGGAGAAGTACTGTTGAAGCTGCAGCAATTGAGAAGAGAGCAATACCAGCAGTAATTGCTACTGTGTTCTCGGATCCATCGGCAGACGAACCTGCAGTTCCAGAGCTTATTACACTTTCAGCTACGTACACTGCAGGCTGGAAATATTGAAGTTAATAGATGCAACCTATTAGATGGAATCAGGAAAAACAACACGAGAAAGAAGCTAAAATTTGTGGGAGGGAGGGAGATGAGTTCCTATGGTCTAATGAATTTTAGACCTCTTATCTGTGCAGTGCCAAATCCAAGCAAAGGTTCATAAGGGCTGGCTTAATAGATTTGAAGATTACAGTTGTGATGATTTTTGTAATATGATTAGCTTATATCAACACTTCGGCCAAGTAACATGTCTCGTTTGGTGGATTCTTTTTTGTCATTCAAGACCTAGATTCTGACATTGATTCCAAGGCATAAAAATGGTGAAAAGAAAATTAGCTACAAATTCTTAGAATATCATTAATACAGATGATAACTTTCATTATAGCAAAAATTTCAATATATAAGAATATCTCATTGCCAGAGCTCGAGGTACTATTCACCAATTGTGATACATAATCTGGCATTCCTGTTACCTCTCTCTTTATTTTATTTTTCTCCTTTTGGTTAAATTACCCAATATAAGAAATGGCTTCATGTTGATGCTCTGAATTGAAGGATAACAACCTAATTCTCACCTTTCTAGGAAAGCTAATTAAACAGATCAAACTCAATCTTTCTAACCTCTAAATAGAGAAGGTGTGGGTGTGGGTGTGGGGTGGATGTATGTGTGTATCCTTAATAGAACTTTGTTAATTACCCTCAAGTTCATTAAATATATCATTTATCATATAATTCATTGTGGCCATCCAAACATTCACACTTTATGCAATATTCATTATATTGGAAAAAAAAAATGTACAAAATCTGCAATAACAAATTACCTCAACCGAGTAAATATTAGTCTGGCCAGCGGTATCCTTCTCAACATAACCGGTCCAACCCCGTCTCCGAGGTGGATATGTGCCCACCACTTTGGTCTTTTCCCCAGCCAACCATTCCACACTCACTTTTCCAACCTGTAGTGTAGTACCACAAACAATTACAAAGATCAAATTCTATTATATGTGAGCGATAACAAACTTAGGGTATGTTTAAAATTGAATTGTCCTGACTTTCAATCAAGACCTGCCTGTGAAATGGGATCATTAACTATCAAATATAATCAAGTAGACAATAAATAAACATTATTTACTAATTAAAGGTTTACCAAACATTCTTACTGTTGTACTTTCAAAGTTAACAATGGTTAACCCCCTAAACCTAATGTTTAAATTTTACACTGGAATTGAAATGCAATATGAAAAATTAATTGTAATTTTTCCAAGAAGCAAAAAGCCAATAGCAGTACTGATCCTATAGATAAGGAAATAAAGAAAATTTTGAAAAGGAACTAACCTCCTTATCAGGTGCGCATTCTTCATCGTTACAATCCGATTCATCCGCTGAAGCTCTTAGTGTGAACAAATTTCGATTTCTGAAGGCAACCTTGTTTTTGTATTTTCTGGAGGAGAACGCTTTTGTTGAAGTAAATGTATAAGGGTCTGCAGATATCAGAGCTTGGGATGTGCATGCGCACGACATTTTGAGAAGTTGACAGATTTTGTGTCTGGGCAGAACTTGCAGTTGAGAAGCTCAGAAGCTTGAACGATGAGATGGGTCTTTTGTGGTTGGATTGAAAATGGGAACGTGTCAACACCAGAGTCTACCGGAAGGAAGGTAGGTAACAGAAAAATATCTAGCCATAGTTTTATAACAAATAATTGTCTAAACTCTTTATTAAATAAATAAAATTCCCTTTCATTTTTCTTTTTGCTTAAAAAAAAGAGTTACATCTGATTTTCAAAATTTTACTATTATTGTTTTTACAATATGATTTTAAAATATTATTCAAATTCTTCTTCTTCTTATTTTTTTTAAATTTTAGTCGTCAAAATCTCAACCAACTTACTTCATATACATTTTTAAAATTAAGTACCAATAAATGCTAAAAATATAATTTAAAAACCACAATATTATTATGATACTTATTAGGCATCTAATTATTATTATATAAATTGATTATATTTTTATAAATATTGAAGAATTCAAAATGTTATTTTTCCAATATTATGATGGTTATTAATTTGGTCATCATGCCTTCTTCTTAAGTAATGAAAAATAATTTATATAATATAATATAAAGAACGTAAAAACTTAAACAGATGATGTATATTTTAAGTGAAGCGTGCAGGCGATTGATACATATTATCAACTCTACTTATAAAAGTATTTATTTATTTATTATATTTTATAATGCAAAGTGAGTAAAATAATAATAAATAATTACAAAAATACCGTAAGGCAAACGGCTTGCAAATTGCATTCAAAAATTGGGCAAACAATTGGATGGAAACAAATTGCAAATATTTTTCTTGAACTTGTATTATCACGCTGGGAGGCTACCCCTTCTCCCTCCTTAACCACTCAGTCAGGAACTAAATCAGATATTAATGTTCTTCCTTGCAAAACTCAAACGTTTCTTTAGTTCTTGAACTTGAAAATGGAAAGAAACTGTGTTTTATGAATTGTAATTCATGGGTTTTTAAAAGCGGTACCTTTGATATATATATATATGTCTCTTATAATTTAAAGAAACGTGTCATACAGTTAATGGTGGATTTAGCTCATCAAAATCCAAAAAACAGAAATTGTTATGTACAAAAAAAAGATAAGAAATCATATGTGATAACTGTATGAATAGCAATTGTTTTCTCTGAATTTATTATCGTTTCTGTATAGTATTTGTTGTCCTGTTTTTTTTTGTTTTTTTTTTGCAGATTTGTCGGATTTGGATTTTATTTTGAACTGGAACTGGAACTTGAGTTTAATTTGTTAAGAGTACAGAGAAGTAGAAATCAAACCCAAGATTTCAAAGCCATCGTCTTCTTCAACTCTCCCTTTCAAATTGACAGTTCTATCAAGCACTTTCAATTTACTTCAAAAACTATTAAATTGATTAAAGGATAAAATTTTGGTAAAACAATCAGTTATTTAACACTTACTTAGTGCATAATTAATCTTGATTTCTCCCTCTCTCAACTTGTCTCTCATGAAATGAATATCAATTTCAACATACTTTGTTATAGCATGCTAAACTAGGTACAAAGTCATTGCTGCTACACTTGTATTATCCGACCATATAACTGATATGTTTACCAAGTTGAAATCAATTTCTTTTAATAAAGATGAAATATATGTCAATTCCATGCAGATTAAAGTTAAAACACCATATTTAAACTTAACACTGATGATATAATATGCCATAAAAAACAAAATTTGTATTATCCAAGCGATATGAGGGTAAGATTTGTATTGGTTTCAGGTGAACAAAAAGTTATCAAAAAGCAAGTGAGTGGGTTCAAGAACTAAAGAAACTTTGAGTTTTGGCATATAAAATAATATAAAATATAATTATTAATAATAAATAAAAATATTAATATATAAAAACTAATATCAAATCGTAGGTATATTATAAGATAATAATTAAAATATTTTATTATTTATATTTACATCAAATTCATAAAAAAATTTATTTTTAATATTTTAATTAGTTTAAATAAATAAATAAATAAAATAATAAATAATAATTTTAAATTTAGTTGGTCAAATACAAAAATGATTTTTAATTTACTTATTTTTTTATCTCCCTTTCTTTTTCTTCTAGCTATTCGAACCTACGCTCTTTATTAAAAATAAAAAATTAAATCAAATTTTGAAACTTAATTCTCACGTTTTGAAGAAAATAAACACCAAAAATCAAGTCACAAGTGGAAGATTTATCAAAGTAAAGGAAAATTTTGATTGAAAATTAAGAGAATTTAAAAAAATAAAAAAATTTAAGATAAATTTTCTTTAAATAATTTTAATTTTGGTTTTTATGATTTTAAGGTAAATTTTTTGTTTTATCTCTTTTTAAAATAAATTTTTTTATATGTATTTAATAATTAATATACCAGTAAACCTGAGTGACAGCACCCAGAAGATCTGGGTAATAGTCTGATTAAATGTCTATTATTGAATTTGTTATATGTTTATTTTTTTTGAATTAATTATATGAATAAAAAAAACTCTTGTTCATTTAATTGATTGTATTTGCATACGAGTAAAAAGTTTAATATATATTTTAATTATAAAGAAATTTTTTGTAAAATCAATTATTGATAATTTCATGATTTAAAAGAGTAATGCGTTGTTTTTTGATATATTAGAATGTATTTTCACTTCTTATTAATAATGAATGTTTATTTTTAATTATAATAATATAATTTAATAATTTTATTTTTTTATGATAATTTATTAATTTTTATACTCTGTATCAGTATATTTATTTTTAACTTCGGCCCCCCCTAATATAAATTTCTGGCTCCGTCCCTGGCGCCACATCAGCATGAATTTATACTTAATAATCAAATAAATTATATAAAAATTTATAACCTCCCCTATTATTTCACATGCAAATTTCCAAAATTACTGTCATCAGCCTTATAGACCTCATATCAAAATATCCTAAGATAAAAAGATTGTCAATTAAAACTCATATAACCGTTGAATTCTAATTCTACAAAGTTGTGACGTTTGTAGAAACGAACAAAACGTTATGCTGGGGAATTTTATCACGGCTCAGTTCATTGATTCATGTCCATCTTTATGCTCCTATCTAGGCCCGTCAAATGTGCACGTCACTTTTAGATGGACTCCCTGATACGATGTTGTCCCGAGAAATTGATTACATTACCTGGGAGACGGCCAAAATGCCTCGGGCATTCTGCCCGAGTCTACTAGTCAAGGGAGCTCCAAGTTATTCATGGCTAACTCGTGGTTGGGGTTGGGGCCTTCTATGACAAGCCTCTTAGGCTTGGGGAGTCTGACCAATGTATTTATACAGAGCAGTAAGGACTCACGGGCGTTCAGGATTTACAAGCCTTCACCGTACCCTCTAGCGACATCGAGGCTACGATCCGCTATATAAAGACCTTCCGAGAACCAGGGGATTTCATTCTCAAGAAAGCTGGAAGCTTCACTCAGAGGGACTTGCACTCGGGGGCTCGGAGATGACGTGAAAAGGAACAATATCACGATTTTCAATGCCCTCTGATTTTTGCCGCAAGTTGCCCTGAGCACACCAACCACCCGATAACACGTGTTCAAAAGTACAAACTCCTAGGCTTCCAATATGCAGCATCCAGAAATCGAGGAAAGTACAGATTCTCTTATTTTTCACTCATCCCAAGAGATTTTTCATAGACTTTGGACGGGAATTTTACAGAGACTTTCAAAAAGAGTAAAAAGGTTTTTTCTGGACACACTCACACTCATTCTAACTATCTAAAGTTTTCATGTTCTTAACTTGAATGCACATCTCTCTCACACACTAAGCAAAACCCTCTCTAACTTAAGCATCGGAGGGTTTTCGTCGGGAAACTGGCTTTACCCCTGAGGTGTTCGTGTTTTACAATTTCAAAGCTCAGGAAAAAGCAGCGAAGACTTGCTGGTACTCGGAGTTGAGAACGAAGCTGACTTCTTGCATCAACATTTGGCGTCGTCTGTGGAAAATCAAATGAAAAGCCATCCAGCAAGATATTTTC
>JAVXUL010000009.1:7827108-7849006 GCA_035590515.1 Trichilia minutiflora
TTTTATGAATGGTTTACAGGCCTACAGGTTGTATTCTGTATGATTGAGTACATCTTGGAGGTCTGTGGCGGTTGTCACGTATGAGACCTATGGTTTGGGGCGTGACAATCTATATCGTTTCTGGAATCACTCTCTACATATTTACATATTTCAAACAGTATTTACACTATCAACAACGAATTAATCAAACTACTATAACAGATATTCATGCATTCGATTTTTTGTCATATACTGTTATAAAATACTGGATATTGCAAAAAAAATAAATAGATAGTTCTGGTAAGGAGACTTACTTGATATTCTGAAGCAAAAATTGAAGACAAAGCTTGCTAAAGAATTGATTGAAGACCGGAGACAAAGATTGTAGAGAACACTTGGGTATTTAAGTGAGTTGTTATCGCAGATGAAAGGAAGAAAAGAGGCCGGTGTGAAAGAAGGACAGTATTTATAGAGACAGATGGTGGGAGACGTGTAATTTGAGAAACCCTAATCATGAGCCAAATCTGATGGACAGGAAATTGTCATGTCATCCAAGTCTCTAAAACGTCAAAAGTCAAGTCTTTTCAAATTAAAAATCGATGGGTCCTACTATTTCAGAATGATTAATGTGATCCCAAAAATATCAATTCTTGCAATCAAGTCTCTAACAAGGAGTTGATATGTGGAATGACGATTTCATCCTTTAGAAGTAATCAAAACTGGTGGCGGAATATGAATGGATGCAATTAATACAACAACTATTGAGAAAAGTTTTAAGTTTTTAATTAAAATTTTATGTTAATGAAAAACTTGAGGGTTTGATATTTGGGTAGTTTATCAGAGCCCGGGCCTATCATTCAGTAATATTTATTTCCCTCAAGCCCAATCTATAGTGATATTCTGAGAGTTCATTCTACAATACTTAAGCGGAAGTCTTTGGATAACGTTAACATCCAAGACCTTCTTCTACAATATTTAAGCATAAGTTTTTAGGATCCTGTTAGTATACGAGGTTACATATTCTTTTGAAACGTCTCGGATTAGTCACAAAAGACATATGTTCAAGACCAGCTATGCACTTATTATTCGAAATCTCTTATTCTTTCCTAAATTAACTATGCCCTTCATGCAACTGTATAAGAGCAATGACACGTCTCCAAGATCCAAAGTCATTCATTTTCAATCATCTGACCCATCAACTCTTCAGAGTATTCATTTATACATGTAGTTAAGTACTATCTCTATGATAGTCACGTTCCATTATTTACGTAACAAATTTTCAGATGGAACTAATGAAAGAGAGACACGTGTCTACGGTTATGATTATAAATGATTAAAAGATAACAGAATTCGGGAATAAATGGATAGATTTATTTATTTGCTGGTAACGAATATTCTCACTTTTTATACACACACTTTTCCTATAACTTTCTCTTTCTAAGTTGAATTTTTTTCGTGCTCTCTTAATTTTTTCTCAATTTATACATACAAATAAAAACATTATTTACTTAAATATTGGAGGGTTTTTATCATAAAATCAGCTTTATCTTTTAAAATTTTTTGTGTCTTACAAATAAGATATATAATGAACAAACTCGAGAAAGAAGTTGACGCACGAAATTGAAGCAGATATCAATTTTTTAACCTAATAAATTCTCCATTCCTTATATATATATATATATTTAACATATTTTTAATATTATTATTAAAAAAATGAAGATAAATTAACCTGATTTGTTTCTACAAAAATTAAGGCTTTTGTTAATTTGTTAATAAAATAATTTGTAATTCTTATTCATACAATTATCCTTGCAACCTCATTAAGCATTAATTATTAATTTATAGTATATATTAATTTTCTAATTATTTTAACTATTTGATTTTTTATATTTAAATATTTTGAACAAAAACGTCGTCTCTGTGCATCGGTTTAAATATCCGGCCCAATAATGATCCGATCCGTGAACTCTAATATAGGAATTTTGCAACCCCATGGCTTTATGAGTTGCTTGAAGAACTTTGGCGTCTCACAATTCGAACTGCAAAACTCGATCACAGAAGAATATTTTCATTTCAATTCAAGAGAAGAAGTAGAAGAAATCATCATGGATTATGATGGTCCTTCCTGGTTTAGAGGCCAGGTTACTGGTAAAGGTAGTTTGGGAAATGTTTTCTTGGCGAAACCCAAATCAAATACAAGCTTTTTCCCGCCAGTAATGGCGGTTAAATCATCTGAGTTTTCTGCCTCTGCTTCCCTTTAGAAGGAGAAAGAGATTCTTGACGATCTTCATGGTTGTCCTTTTATTTTTGAATGTTTCGGAGAGTGGAGACATGGCTTACAATTTGCTGATGGAGTTTGCATCTGGCGGAACCCTAACCCATGTTAATGACAGTTGCGGGTTGCCGAAAAAAGAAGTGAGGCGTTTCACTAGGTGTATTGTTGAAGGGCTTTCTCATATTCATGACCGTGGTTACGTTCATTGCGGTTCGAAATCAGAGAAAGGCAAGTTTGTGGCAAAAATTAGTGATCTTGGTTTTGCAAAAAGATCGAGACAGAGCAAGAAACAGCGGTTTGGTTTTTCTATGAGAGGAATTCCACTTTATTTTGTGCCAGAAACTGTGCTTGAACATTTGCAAGAGGAAGGTTAGCTTGCCACATTGAACAACTCTTATGTAAGATTGGCGATCAGCATTCGTTGCCTGAAATTCCATCTGGGATTTCTGAAGAAGGGAAAAAACCCTTGAGGAGATGTTCTGTGAAGAAATCTATGTTCAGATTCACGGCAGAGATGCTGCTGGACAATCCATTCGTACAAGGACTTGATCAAGAAATATTCCGAGATTTGGAAGACGAATACTTAGACGATGTTGAGTTTAGACATTCTTCATCTTCTTCAGATTGTTCAAGCTTCACACCACTACCGGCAAATTCCTCTTTCTCTTCTTGGGGTTCTATTGAAGGAAATCAAACAAGTAATGGAACTGGTTCAATCACAATGGAAGAAGTGCTCTGCTTCGCTATTTGCCATCCCAGTATTTGCAAGATGATGTCATGCATGTAATCAGGGTTTGTGTTTATAGCTATATTTTAGATTTTTATGTGTGTGTATATGCTGAATCACAATGAATGGCACTTATTTTTGCAATCTTTTATAGAGAAACTTGATTCATTACTTCGAATAAACAATGGGCCAGATTAGGAAGAATTTGTAATGTAATCCTTTCAGAAATACATACATGTGTAATCATCCTCTTATATGGCCCATTTTTGCTTAATTGATTGTCAACTCTTTCTTCTTAGATTTATAAATATGTTCTTAACTTCTTTCTTTGTTTCCTTCTGCAGACTGCTGCTCCCCATTTTACTTTGTCAATAAAATCCTCTTGCAATTTATAATGAACGTCTGAAAGACACTTGAATGTGAATGATGTATTGGTGATGCGATTATATGGATTTTGGCTTTTATTCGTTTTCAAAAAATCAGTGTTTCCATATCTTTCCATTATTAAACAAATAGAGTATAAATAGTCCGTGTACTTAATTTTGTTGTAGATTTCCATAACTCTCTACGACATATTTTGGCTATTTCCTCTGATATGAACTTAGAACGTCATATAGATTTTGATGCGGTTTTCTTATGGCTTGGAATTAGCTCTAAGGAGGAAATTTACTAACTTTTGCAATGGGACTTTTGGTCTGTGAAATTTCAAGACATTTCACTTATTTTCTTTTAGACCATAGAAGATATTACCCTTAAGTGATCAATTAAAGTCTGATCTTTATTTTGCCTAGCCCTTAGTACTTAATCTCCAAAAATCTCCTGTATTTTAGTTATTTAGAGGCACTCTTCTTCTTCTCTCAAAGTCCTTAAGCCTTTCACATCTGCTCTCCCTTCACAAGTGTCCTAATTTGCATTACTTTGACCTAGGCCTTTCACTAAATAAATCCATTGAAATTCAAGTAAAAGTGCTAGAGCAAACCAACCACAATGATGTGTAACGTTTATGTCACTGTAGCTTGGGATTGACCTGAAATCAGCTTTTGACATATGTGCAAATCTTGCACTGCCTTTTTCAAGTGGCGTACAACTCAAACCAGCAAGTTTGTGGCAAAATTGGTGATCTCTGTTTGCCAAAAAGATTAAGACAGCAAGAAACGGATGTTCAATTGTTCTATGAGAGGAACTCCCACTTTATTTGGTGCCAGACACTGCGGCTGAACATTTGCAAGTGCCTACTTTAGATATTTGGGCACTAGGTCGTGTGGCTATTGAGATGCTAATAGGAAGCCAGCTTGGGATGTGAAACAAAAATTAGCATTGAACAGCTCTTTTGTATGATTGGTGATGAGAATTCATTACCCGAAATTCCATTTCAGATTTTGGAAGAAGGGAATATTTTCTTGAAGAGATGTTTTGTCAGGAAATCTATGTCTCAGATACACAGCAGAGATGCCGCTGGATAATCCATTGGTATAAGATTTTGGTTGAGAAATCGTCCGACATTTGAAGGGATCAACTCAGATAATGGAGAAATGTCTACGTCTAATTCATATGTTGAATATAGACATTCCTCGTCTTGCTCAGATTGTTCAAATTTCATATCACAGGAAAATTCTCCTCTCTCCTTGTGGTTATATTCAAGCAGCAAAGTCAGGAATCAAAACAAGCTATATGTAGTTGGATCAACCATCGCCGGGGAAGAACTCCACTCTTCCATTTTCCCATCCTTGCATCTGCAAGAAGACGTATACCATTAGGATCTGTGTTCATAACTCTATCCAAAATTCTTTCGTGTATATACAATATTTGCCGTGAATAAGATTCTTTTGTGTGTTTTATATTCATTGCTATCAGTCATTGATATGCTTTGCTTCACTGATTGTGAAAACAATTACCGTTCAATTAGTTTGCTTCCAGTATCAAGCTTTCGTTTTCTTATTCTTCCCATTTGTTCTGTAATTTGGTCATCCTATGTGGTTATTGTGCGCTACAACAGTTGTATGGTTCAACGGTCAATATCACACTAATGTTTTTCTATCTTACATTGGTGCTATGAGCTGGTGTTGTTGCTGTTATTCCATTTTCTTAAAACGTGAAAATATTGATAAATTTCCTGGATTAGGCAAAAAAATTATTAATTAATCATCAATAAACTTGTTTGGCATTAAAGACTTAAAAAAAGAAATGAAAAGAAGAGAAATGATAAATAATATGTTTGAATTTTGCCTCCTTCAGGCATGAGCTTTTGGGTCAAAGGTAACTTACGATTAAAATTGCTTTTACTCAATCAATAATTCATAGGATAGCTGCCAATCAAATGCAGCAGAAAAGATATTCATAATCTGAAACTTCAGCAAGTCATCAACAATAATACTTGAACAAAATCATATTTGTACTCGTGCCTTGTAATCCATCATATATATAATTTCATAGCTGCTAACTGCTTTAAGAATAATATACACTAGTGGTATTAAAGCAACAACTGTAAATAATTCTCATGCGAGATGTATGATCAACTCAAGAAACAATGTTCGTCCTCAGTGTGGAAGACTCTGGCGTGTATTACGATTGAATCTGAATCTGTTGAACTTCCTGGACAGAGTTTTCTACCTGCATGGACGGGGAAGATTCAGATGCAGATGATACCGAAGCCTGGATAATTTCTGGTGGCTTAAATTTGTTGATGTAGTAACTAAGTGATGGTCCATTGTAATCAGCTGTCTGCATTTGTGATGGTGGGTTGTTACCAACTTGGAGTAGTACAGTTGAAGCTGCAGCAATCGAGAAGAGAGCAATACCAGCAGTAATTGCTACCATGTTCCCAGATCCTTCAGAAGATGAACCTGCAGCTCCTGAGCTTATTGCACTTTCAGCTACGTACACTGCAGGCTGGAAATATTTAAGTTAATAGATGCAACCTATTATATGGAATCAGGAAAAACAACACTAGAGAAAGGAGCTAGAATTTGTGGGAGGGATTTTCTTCTCAATGATAGGGTTGCTTGGAAACATGGGGTGGGAGGGAGATGACTTCCTATGATCGTATGAATTTTAGACCTCTTATCTGAGTAATGCCAATGCCAAGTAAAGGCTTGTAGAGCTGGCTTAATAAATTCGAAGATGACTACTGTGTTAAATTTTCTAATGCTGTTAGCTTATATCAACACTTAGACCAAGTAATATGTCTCATTCGCTGGATTCTTTTTGGTCTTCAAGACCTTCATTCTGACATTGATTTGAAGGCATAACAAAAGGTGAAAAGGAAATTAGCTACAAATTCTTAGGATATCATTAATACAGACGATAACTTACACTATAGCAAAATGTACAAGAATTTCTCATTGTCAAAGCTCAAGGTACTCTTCACCAATTGTGATACATAATATGGCATTCCTGTTACCTCTCTTTTTTATTTGATTTTTCTCTTTTTCGTTAAATTACCCAATACAAGAGAAGTCTCCATGTCAATGCTCTGAATTGAAGGATAATAACCTATATCTCACCTTTCAAGGAAGCCTAATTAAACAGATCAAACTCAATCTTTCAACTCTCTAAATAGAGGTATATTGCAGTAGCACTTTTGAATTTATCCTTCACAGAACTTGATTAATTGCCCTCAAGTTCAACTGATATATCATTTCTTGTTTAATTCATTGTGGCCATCCAGACATTCCCATTTTATGCAATATTCATTCTATTGGAATTATATCTATATCTATCTATAGAGAGAAAGACTCCAAATCTGAAATAACAAATTACCTCAACCGAGTAAATATTAGTCTGGCCAGCAGTATCCTTCTCAACATAACCGGTCCAACCCCGCTTCCGAGGTGGATATGTGCCCAACACTTTGGTCTTCTCCCCAGCCAACCATTCCACACTCACTTTTCCAACCTGTAGTGTAGTACCACAAACAATTACACAGATTAATTCAACTATATATAAACCACAAAAAACTTAGGGTATGTTTGAAATTGAGTTGTCTTGATTTAAAATCAGATCCTACCTGTGAAATGGAATCTTTAACTATTAAATATAAGCAGGTAGACAATAAATAAATATTGTTTAGTAATTAAAGGTATATCAAACATTCTTATTGTTTTACTTTCAAAGGTAACGATAGCTAACCCCCTAATGTTCGAATTTTACAAAACAATTGAAATGCAATATGAAAAACTAATTGTAATATTTCCAAGAAGCAGAAAACCATCCTGTAGATAAGGAAATGGAGAAAATGATGAAAAGGAATTAACCTCCTTGTCAGGTGCGCATTCTTCATCGTTACAATCGGATTCATCAGATGAAGCTCTTACTGTGAACAAATTTTCATTTCTGAAGATAACCTTGCTTTTGTATTTTCTGGAGAAAAATACCGTTGTTGAAGTAAGCGAATAAGGATTTGCAGATATCATAGCTTGGGATGTGCATGCGCACGACATTTTGAGAAGTTGGTAGATTTTCTGGGCAGAATTGCAGTTGAGAAGCTCAGAAACTTTAAGCGATGAGATGGGTCCTTTGTGGTGGATTGGAAATGGGTACGTGTAAACACTAGAGTCTATAATCAGGTAATCAAAAGAAAAATATCTAGCTACAGTTTTAGAACAAGTCACTGGCTAACTGTATTAACTACAATACCCTTTATTCTTTTGCCTCAAAATAAAAATATAAGAATAATTGGATCATATTTTATAAGTATGAATAATATATTTTTTAAGTATTCTTCAAAAATTCTTATTATCTCAATTTTTTTTTTTAAATTTCACACGTCAAAATTTCTACAAAATTGAGATTATGTATTTTCAAGCGAAGCGAGTAGATGATTGATAAATTATCAACTCTACCGCTTATACAATTTAAGTATTTATTCATTATAGTTTATAACACAAGGTGAGGTAAACAAAAATAATAATATAATTACATAAATATCCTTAGACAGACGGCTTGCAAATTGCAGTCAAAGAATGGGGCCAACGAGTGGACAGAAAAAAAATAGTTTTCTTGAACTTGTATCATCATGCTAGGAACCAGCAATCTCATCTCCCTGTCTCCACTCGGGAGGAAAGTAGATTAGATATTCATGTTCTTCCTTGCAAAACTCACAAGTTTCTTTAATTTCTTCATCCAACTCACTCGCTTTGTGATAACCTTTTTGGTCACCTGAAATCAATACAAATCTTACTCTCACATCGCTTGGGAGAAGCGAAATAGAATCATAAAATGCTTAAAAATATTCTTGATCAAATAGTTTTAAAAACAGGTTAATATACATTTGCTAGATCAATGAATCGTTTTCTTTTGACATTTAAAAAAAAAAAATTGTCTGATATTGTTCCCAAATTTTAAATATAAGAACGATACCTTTGAAACACGTACAGAGGGAGCAGGGCAATAAATATTATACGGAAAGGTGCTCTAGAAAAATAATTTAGTATAAGTGTTAATTAGTTTAATTGATAAAATTCTTTCAAATGATCATACGTAGAGATGAAATCCTCTTAACACTGAGATAGATAAATTCATAAAAAAATAAAAACTGTATCTTTTGACTCTCTTTCTTCTTGAAAAACATATTAAAAATACTATTTTCACTGTTTTTATCACTTTTTATTGTTTGATTATTTTTGAAATATGCTACCAGACATGTTTCCAAATATGAAAACATAAATTTCATGTTTAAAAACAATTTCAAGAATATCATTTCGAAGGCACCGTAGGTCCTTGCCACCTTTTTCAACTGTCACTAAATGAAACTATTAAATAAGAACAACAATTTATTGCCAGCCCATTCGTATTTACGGATTTCTTGTCTAGTTCTTGAAGTTCACTAATATCAATATGACCCGGGTACTATCACATAGATTAGTAACCTACACTGAGTTTTGTGAAATTTGGCATAACTATTATATTTTGATCTCAAACCTCCTCTAATATTAATGAGTAAGCAATTGCAATTTTCAATCACTATAAATGCACCACCAAAATCCCAGCAAGCCCTAATAACCAATGATTCTAGAGACACCAGCAGCAGCCTATAACACCACTGGCCCAGGGCTAACTGAACAAGTACAATGAGCTACATAACTTACAAAGGTTCATCGCACAAATAACAGCCCTGCAGTTAACATAGAACCAAATCCCACCGGACCCGGCTGTAGCTGGGAACAAATAATTGTAAAGCTATCTATTAGAGCCCAAAAATTCAAGTAAATTATAAAATACCCCAGGAACCAACAAACTATTACTATCTTCACTACGGATACCAACTTCCTCCGGCCAAATTATCAATATAGACTAGATTATCGGCTAGAGTCGACCACATTGAGTCCATGTTCCATTTCATTTGAATATTTTTTGAAATTTTTGCAAGACAGTTATTTGTTTAGATGGAGCACGATACCATAGAATTCTCCAATCAATTGAAGATTAAGTGTGTTTGGAATTGAGGTTGCAACAGTGGTTATGCTATCAAATCATTAGTGAATAGGTGACAAAATTGCCTCCCAAATAAAAGATGTACTCTAAAAGTTAAGTGGAAAAGCAACTGCCACCAACATATTACTAAAACATCTCTAAAACAATTCTCCGGACATGGGATCCTAATTATCTAAACAGCACACCAGATTTTTGCACTTTGATTTTATCCTTCATGTTAAATCTCTTCGCGTAGTTTTTTATTGGTTATATACACAGTGTAGATCCCATGTAATAGTAATCCGGATTCAAGCATAGAGCACAACTTCAGTCTATTAAATTCTTCTCTCATTGTGCTACATTCTAATGTCAAAAGTTTTAGAACATCTTCATGCTACTATGCAGGTAAAGACAGCAACTGATATTTCCGATTACTTGTAAATTAGCTACGAATTTCACTGACCACAACTTATAAGCTAACTACTAACTTCCCCATATCTAAACTTTGTAATGCCGTCGTCTTTCACTACCATTAATACAATAAACCAATTCATAGCAAGCCACATATATTGTTATTTCAAGATTCAAAACCTTATTGTATATGATCTTTTCTGCAAAGTTCATGGTAAGTCTCATGCTGAGGATAAAAAAGAATCATGCCAAAAAAAAAACTGAAATGCTTTCTAGAGAAAGGAAAACCAAGTCTTAATCTATAATGCTACCAAGCAAAGTCCTCTATCAACTAGAAATTTAACAACATATACTGCAAAGCTGCAGCAGAAATAAAGAAATAGGATAATGAGCAACTATATTTACACAGTGCAGAGAGGAGAAGAAAGTGATTCAGGTTCTACATATTATAGTTACCGTCAGGCAAAGCATCTGTTGCAGCTCCCAAAGAACCCAACAGTTCAGGCTTCTTTAACCAGTACTGGTCAAATCTTTGCCTTGCATATTCAATGTAGTCAAAGTCAATTCCATTCACGTGTTCCTGAAAAAAGTAACAATTGTACCAAAAAATAATAAGGTCATAGAAACTGCATGAATACTCTTTCCCAGCTTTTCAGCATAACATCCACATTAACTACAAGCACAAGGGCAGCAGTATCATGTAAGCAGGAGATAGCTTAGACTGAGAAATTAAACAGAATTTTAAGTTGGACCCAGACTCCAGTGAGGGACATTAAGCACTTGGCATGTCAAGAATGGAGGAGAAGAAAATATGCCAATGATGCATGGAAATATAAATTAAATGACAAAAACTCCTAGGCATTGTATATTCAGGAAAATAAAGTAAAGCTCTTTTCTAAAATAATTGAAAAAAGGATCAAGGTAGCTGTAAATCAACCATACAAGCTACTGAAGGGACTCCTTTCCAGTCAGAGAGGCTCAGTTAGCCAGTCATCCTATGTTATTTCCAGCGCAGTAAATTTCAGAGGAAGAAAGTTAAACTGATTTGGGATAGATTACCGATATTATTCCCCATAAGCCCCAGATCAGATGGCTTGCAAGGATATACTTCTCAACATCTTGAAGAAGTTGCCCCACTTCCTCATCACTGCGTTGATCATCTGAATCAACATAAAATAATTATAAGGACACAGAACCACAGCACTTTATACATAATCTGTTCAGACAAAGTCTAATTTCATCCATAAAACCACATTAAACTGGTTCCATACCTACCTTGATAATTTAAAAACTAATATAAATACCCCAACCAAGGATATAGAAAATAGGATGCCCAATCTAATTGCCTATGCAAAATGACTTTTTATTGGTTAACAGTTTTATAATGAAGACACCTAATAGCAAATGAAGCATAATTGTTCCTATAGATGAAAACCAATTAGCAACTGCTGCTTGTATCACCAAGAAATTATTAGTCTGCTTTCAGAACGTTTTCAGTCCAAAAAACTACAAAGAAATAAATAAGATAGCCAGCTCTCAATTGTTTAGTGCAATCTGTAAAAAGGGGAAACATACATATCAATTAACATTCACATAACATATAAGCATAAGATGCAGACTTATGGAAGTATAGATTCATACCTGTGGAGCTCAGATAAGCAAGCAGAAACCGTGTACGCTCCTCCAAATCTATTGTGAGACACAGGTCAGGAGATTGCATCTTCCAATGAAAAAAGGTAAACAAAACAAATGAAAGAAATTAATTTCAATCACACACCCGGGTATTCACTGTAATCCAATAGGTGAGGTGTTTCTGTATGATAGTCAGCAGCCATCTCGCAGAAGTGATTTGCAATATCGTATGCGACAGGATTGTAACTTGCATACTCATAGTCCTATTAGAGGATAGAAATACATATCAACAATGGCTAATTGAACTCAATCAAATTCAGTAATCTATGAAGCATTCAGAAAAAGGAAATGAAGAAAAAAATCAGTCAAATACATCAACAATAGGTGAATGGATGGTTGTCCTCTAAATGTAGCCACTTGTACAGCATCATACAAATCAAATACAGAGTCAATTCATATTCAAATTCATAAGATCTCAAATTAGGAAAGCATTGGCAAACCCGTTGTCAAAAGTAGATCATGACATTGCAAAATACTTGGACATTAACTTCTGTTTCTTGCACACATTGTCAAGTAATCAACAATGAAGGAAAAGGCATTCTCCAAAAATAATAAAAAGGATAAATGGACATATTTCCAGAATCGAAATTGCTGTTTCATAGTTGGAAAGAAGTGTATAGAGGCAAATGAAGTGTCTCATAATGGCGCCATTTTTTTTTCTACGTAGGTTCCACGTGAACACGACTCTCCATGACACAAAGTCATGGACTTTCAAAAAGATAACTCAAGGGGCAATCAGGTACATACAAAATAGTTGACTCTGCAGTTTAATTGCAGATAACATTAGACAATAAAAAAAAGGAATGACACAATAATGTAAATTTCTAACTGGCATTGGTTTTACCTAAAGCATGTACCTTCACTTGATCTCAATCAACTGAAAATCCATACTACCCTATTCACTCCATCAATGTACTACAAGTTATTCAACCAGGCAGAGTCACAACTCAACGTGCATGTCATACAAACTTGGCTGGATGCATCATAGAACAAAGCTACCGTAAAACGTATTTATGTTATGACAATTGCATTGATAAAATAATGCTACATGGCACAAGGATAGATGTACTAACTAATTAATATAATCATGACTTCCATCAATCTGCCCTCAAGAAGGTGGGAAATATGGTTCATAAAGTTCAACTACTACTATGTTGTAAAAATTCAAATTCAGATAACATTAATCCTAAATATTCTAGATTCTTTTATCAAACCTAAAACCAAAAGCTTTCCAGTGTATTTGCACAAGCACGTAAATTTGAGCTATGCTCCTTTGGATTTTTCCTTGTGCAAGAGATGAAAGAAAATATAGAACTCCAAGATGCATCAAACGCTTTGTTTCCTGTAATGTGTGTGTGTGTGTGTGTGAGAGAGAGAGAGAGAGACAGACAGATAGACAGAGACAGACAGAGACAGAGAACTTAAGTGATTCCAACTACGAGCTGATAATTCCCACCAGACATTGACAAAACCAAGGACATAATATGTACAATATCATCTTTTTGAAATAAGTAGAATGCATTACAAATAATGGCACTCCTACTATAAGAAGACTACATAAAGTAAACAAGAGGGGAGGAATAATAAAGGAAAAGAAATAAAACCAAAAGTTTATCATCTTTGCACATGAATAAATTAATATTAAAAAAATTAATAGCTGAAATATCTGATAATAGATTTGTAAGAAAATTCAACGTAGAGTTCCTTCATAATAATTCTGGTAAGAAAATAGTGTATTATTACTAAGCAGCTAAAAAAATAGAAACTCACAATTATGGTTATTGACTTAGACTCTTCATCAATCATTATGTTACCATATTGCAAATCATTGTGGCAAAAACCTATATGTTCATGGCTCTGATAGAGTGCTTTCTCTAATGTAGAGATTTCCTCCTCAATGGCATCCAAGCGAAATACTTTAGCTTCTTCTGAGGGAGAAAAACTCTTGGCTGCTTTCAGCCAATTTCTGCATTAAAAATATATACACAAATATATTTGAGCAGTTATGTAAAACTTCTTTAATCTCTTTAGATGAATTAACCTTTTCTAGTAAAAAACATATAAGAAACAGGAGAGGAAGATGGAGTAGGAGAGAGAAAGAGAGAGGAAACATACCGCATCCTATTCCACAGGTTGACATTCTTTGAACCGGGCATGTCCAGATCATGGAACTCCTTCATTTTGGCTGCTATAAGAGCAGATATTTCTGGATCACGTATATCAGAAGCTGATAGAGTCTGAAATAGAGAAAAGATAACGGTAAGATGATGAATGCTTTCTTTTAACGCATAAATCAGCACTTCAAATAAAAATCACTTGCTAATAGTCATGATATTTTTTTTCCAGAAAAAGGTGGTGGTAGAAGATGAGCTTCGAATTTCACTGGATGCTCAGAAGGTTATGGATTGATTTGCCTCACTTTATTTTTTCATGTTTGGAGTTCCTAACCTATGAAATTATAGACATGCAACATATTTCTACTTAAATTAAAGACAAAGCAATAACCATGCCCCTAGATAATAGAGTCTTATTTTATCAACGAATTGCACTCCAAATTACTAGAGGGATGGAATTGCCAATTCAATCTTACTATGAGAACAGAAGCTGCATTTAAACCAAATCTAGATATTGGCACAGCTGATACTAAGAAGAATTAACATCATAATACCCGTGCACGGATGAACTCTTCAACTCGGCCAGTAGGAAACCGCCCCAACAAACGAGGTCCCTGCCCGTGCTTTGACATAAACTCAAAAGTCTGAATCTCATCATTCCTGTCAAAAAAGATCTCCACTCCCTCACCATAAAGCCTAAGTAAAACCTTGCGTGAGAATTTTTCTGTTTTTGTCGGCCACTTTATTTGGAAGACCTCATTGGTCATTGCGCCCTTAAGAGGTATGACCTGAATCGCATTCAAATCAAGTACATCTTCCCACTCAGACGCCAGTGATCTCAGAATCTCCTTTGCTTCAAATGGTAGACAACCCTCTTTGTTATCTACAACATTCTCTACAGCACCCATAATAATAGACCCACCAAATCTCTACAAATGTTATAGCTCAATTTATTTTGAGTAAATCAAAATTCTTGCAGCAAAAACGTCTATCTCAGGAAAACAGAAAATGACATCAATTAAAAACCATTTCACTTCACTTTCATTCAGTCATAAAGCATTTTCCAGCCTTTCCAGCTGAACTAAAACAATATGGCTTACAGATATGCGACAACTCCTCTAATGAATACTTTTTTCCAAAATAATCAAGAAATTGCTTCATTTTATTCTAAATTCATCAAGAGATTGCTTTTAGAGGCAGAAAATACAAACGCCATACATAAGTTTCAAAACTTAATACATATGTTTCAATCAAGAAATACAGAAAAGGAGGAAATAGAAGGATCCTACGCAAAATCTCAGCCAACGAAACTCTGGCTAACAATTCGTTTTGTTCAAAAGGAAATCATTATATATCCACCCAACAGTCTGTCATATGTGAATTTTCATACATGTATCATACGTAATTCCCGAAAATCATACAGCAAATCACCGTAACAATTTCAACATCAAACTAAATAAAATTTCTTTTTATCGGCGTTTAATCAATAGCTTCTCTACGTATCAAAAACTTAAATTTAATATCCTTAAATTTTCTCGGCAACCAAACACAATCGTACTCTAAGAATCTAATACAAATGATCTTCTGCGAATTTAACACAAACAATATTAAGCAATGAACTCCAACACAATCCGTTACTTTAATCAGAACCAAAAAAAGCGAAGGCGAAAAGCACCGTGATTTGATGTAAGATTTTGATGGAAGTTATTTGTCCACAACAAGAGACAACAGTAACCACCGGGTGAAGACGAAACCGTTCCTCTTGCGCGCGGGTTTTCTACCGTCCGGTTAAAGAAAATGATTTCGAGGTTCGTAGCATTTTAAAATTGGAGATTTTATCGTTTTTCCGAGATTGTGTTTGGCCGTTGGATTTTGCAGATTGTAACGAGTCTAGATATGGATGAAAATGTGCAGCAAACAGTATACAACGGGCATATGCTGACAGCTGAGTAAGGCTGCAACGTGCCATTGCAAGGATGCTCCTTCTATTAAGATTCAAGGTCTCCGTTAATAACACGTGGATTCTTAGATTTTAGGAAAATTATAAATAACATGATGGTTTAATTTTTTTTGCACGATAAGGTCCTGTTAAGAACTAAGAATTGCGTTAATATAACCAATCATTTTAATTGTTTTAATTCAAGAATTTTGAAACAAATAAGTTCGGTTATAACATAAGTGACCATTCGAGTTAACCTATAGAATTTGTATCATATCAAATAAAAATATAACAATCAATATAATTATTAAATAATTTATAATTATGTCCTTTATGAAATATAATTTTAATATATTTTTGAAATTACTTGTAATCCACCTAATGAAACTTTAAGCAATTTTAGTTAAAAATAATTAATAATACTTTTTTAAAATATAATTAAATATTTTTTAAAATTGTAATATTTTCAAACATCCTTCCAAAAATTGAAAAAATTATAGTTCGCAAAAGTTTTTGGAAAAAGGCACGCTTACCCCTCTTGTTTTTTATTGTGAATATTTGTAAAAGAGTGGTAAGATAAAAATAAATATTAATTTTTTTGTAATAATTCAAAATATTTAAATTTTATTCCGATCTACTAATTTTATTCAATTAATTTTTAAAAAAATATTAATTAAATATATCATTATTTAAATATTTTATTATTTTTTTCTTTATTATTTCTCTTTTTGTTTAATAATTAAAATTTTATTTTGATTTATCAAATTACTTGAAAGATTTGATTTGATTTGATTTGATTCGATTTAATAGTTTCAAGATTTCAACTCGTAATTAGCAAAAGTTCAAAAAAATATCATGAAAAATCTCAAGTTTTATATTTCATATAGTTCTTTATATATATTTTTTTTCAACAAAATTAGTTCTAATTAAAATTAATGCTTTCATTCATATAGTCCAATTTTTTTTTTTGAAGTATAAGAACCAAAAACAACAAAAAATAAATAATCAGTTTTTTAACAATTCATTATCCTTAAATTATGCATCCTTTTTCTCCTTTTTTTTTTTAATCTCTATTTGTTTGCAGTAAATATGATGAGAAAAAGAAAATATTTCTTACATTAACTTTTACTTTTTGATTTCATAAAAATTTATTCTTAGTATATTTGAATCTTATGTCAATTGATGTATCCCTTTTTGTATCTAATAATTTATCTAATTTTTTTATTATATGAATACAACTCATGATTTTGAGTAAAATTAATTTGGTTGAAGGAAAATGATGCAAAGATCTGTATGAAATAATTGCAAAACTCTCAGGGTTCTTTATGATATTTTCTCAAATTTGGTTTATTTTCGCTGAAATCCTGAATTGTTTAGACTTCTTCTTTAATAATAACCGAGAATTTGTGTCTGGAGACGATGAGCGCTTGCCAATATATAACAAGACTAATGTGAATAGGAAATATAGTATTACGAAAACTTATAGAAAGATCGAAGTGTAGTGATTTTTATTTAAGTTTTTTTTTTTGTTGTTGTGTATTAAGTTTTGTTGGATAATAGTAATTATGGTATTGCATGCAAAGGATGTAGCTTGGTAGTATTGGATATGAGAGATCGATATGCGTTTATGATTCGATTATGTGTTCGATTCTCCATGTTGTCACTTCTTGTAAAAGTTTAGGACAATCGAAATTTTTACTCGTGTATTTGATAATATTATGAATGGTCCCTGCACATATATTTTATTAATTAAGATTAGATATCTTATTATTTGTATTTGCGTTGCACATATTCTAAAAGAGTGTGGTTTCGTTTCGTATTCGACTAGACGGTACAATAATAATTAAATATATAAGTTTTTTCATTAATAAAAAACAAAAAAAAAGTAATTTCGATATAATTACAATTTTGTAAGAATGGGTTTGAACAAAATCTTGTTGTTAATGAAGCTCATATTTTTTTTATTCTTAATTTTGCGTATCTCAAACTCTTGTTACTTAAAACTTTTCTAGTTTATTATGAAGCCCATGTATTTTTCCCTTAAATTGAAAATAAATTGAAATTAATTTATACGGTGACAATAATAAAAAAGGACTTATATTTCAAGAACTTTTTGAGCTAAAAGAGAAATATCATTTTCATATCACTAAAATAAAATTATTTTATTATGTTAATTAGTAATTACTCTATTTGAAAGTTAAAACATAGAGACAAAAAAGTGATTCAATTTTTCTTTTTCTTCTGGTTTGTGTGTGTATGTATTTTTCATTCATTGATGTCAGTAATTAAATAAATGCAAACCTTTGTACAAACTAAATTTTTTTAAAGATTTTGTTAAAAAGTGTTCTTAAGACACTTGTTAAAGTTTTTATATTTATTATTTATAATAATTTATAATATTTAATATAATATTTATAATGAAATTTAAAGTATTAAAAAATATAACTCATAAAATATAAAAATCTTAATAAGTATTTTAAGTGTGTTATTGACAGTGGCCATAAATTTAATTTTTAAGTTTTGAACAAAAATCAGAGTTGTGGCCCATTTAAATAATAGCATAATAGGTCATCGATTCTAAAATAATGAGATTTAGAATTCGGAGGTTGGTTACCTATAAAAAAAATGTTAGGCACCCTAATAGTTACCATAAATATTAGACAATTTTATTCGATTATACGTGTTTACATCCTATAACTAACCCATAAATTTATTCATTTCATTTATCCTTGTACTTGTTTCAATTTTTAAATCAAAGAATAGAAAAAATATCAATGAATATTACTATAAAATAATTTTAAAAAAATTTATAACTTAAGAAAAGGGAAAACACCAATAGGTATTCAACCTACTCTAGACTATTGTGATTAAAACTTAGTTTTAAGGTAATTTTAATCGAAAAATATTATCAAAAATATCAATAAATATTTCACCTATCTTATCAAAAAAATATTTTCGATTATGTAATATCCCGATTTATCAATTAAAAGTATTTTGACCATTTTGTCTATTAAAAATATTTTTGTTATTTTTATTATATACTCATATGAGAATAATAAATGAGCAGAGGACCAGCTAATGAGGTTTAATATGTGATTTAATAAGATTTAGATGAGAAATGATTAAATTTAAAAAAAATTATATTTAATTGTCAATTGAGTACTCGAGTTTTGAAATAAAATTAATGTTAATAAAAAAAGGTAATGAGCCTATAATTCTTTGCTAATTAAAGAGAACTTAGACGTCAAATAGAAAAAAAAATTGAAGTGAAATCATAAATAAGATAAAGAAGAAAATAGCATTAGAAGATAAAAACTAAAATACTGAAAACCTTAAGCCTAACCAAGGCCAAACTGGCCCACCAACCTTTCATCGGATCGACATCAGTTTTGGCTAGAAAATAAAGATCAACATTGGTTCAAGAGCCAACCTTGGGACTGGTCTTCTCGATGAATTTTAAATCGGCACCAAATGTACATTTTACATTATGAAATGTCTTCCTTGTCCCTTTTTGAAAATTTATTTTTTTTATAATTTTAAGGATATTTTTATAAATTTGTAAGCTTTATAAATAGGGTTACATGGGGTAGGGAATGAACATTCTCCCCCTTGTTTCTCTTCTTCTCCCCCGTTCCTCTCTAGTTCTCAATGTTTCTTCTCCCTCTCCTTACCCAATCCTTGTGTTTTTCTTTCAAATTTTTATTAAAAATTATTACAATTCCACGTCCTCTGTCTGTTATTAATTTTTATTTTTTAGATTTAACCAAAAAACAAAAAAGGGGTAAAACTAAGATTTATACCCAAATTAAGACTTTTTGAAATTATAAGAAGTTAAATCTTTTTAAGATTTTTAGCAATCCTTTATTTAAGAAATTTGTATAATTACGACTAATTAAGATAAGAATTAATATTTATGTGCTAAAATTAGTAATTTGGAGATTAGTTTATAAGAAATTAAATTTGATTTGATTAAGTTAGTAATAGACAATAAATAAAATACCGAATTGAGTTTGAAATTAAGAAATGGATGTTGTTAGGAGAACAATCATAAGGCTTCGTATATGAAAATTAGTAAATGGCCAGAAACTTATTTAAATACAATGTATAGGTGTTGATTTAAAAATTCAAAAATTATAAATATAATCGTATGAATAGGATTATATTATTATTATTTGAGTATAAAAATTAATATAAATATAAATATGTGTAATTAGACATTGAACACTCAAAAAAGAAATTCGAATAAAATAAAGAATTATAAAAAGTACATACCATCCTTACGCTAAGTAAACTCGTTTTTTTAAAACTAGTTTTTATTTATTTAAATTATTTATAAAACTTATATATTTTAATGTTTTAAGAAGTTAAAAAAATGGTTTTATATTTTAATTAAATATTGATTTATGATTTATTTTTGTAAATGACTTATATCAAGATTGACTTACATGTAAGGTTGTGAGGCCAACGTGGATTTATGAAAATCTTATGACTGATCCTTTATTTTGTTTATTGAATTTACATTATAATTTTATAAAAGATTTGGATATATGATAAATGATGAATTTATAAATAATTCCTTGATTTCATGATGTAATGATATCGATGAATTTAAATTGATTTGGATTTCATAGATGAGATTATCAATGGATCAAGATTGTTATGATTTCATTTTGATCGCATGATTTTATATTATAATGAAGTTAGAGTGTCGGTTTATTTATTTTATGGCGATATGATCTAGGAGATCAGAACTATAATTATAGAGACAGGTAATCTAGGATAAACCTGAGTAAGAGATTACTTAGGTGATTGTAGTTTTTAGATGACTATCCATTCAAATGTATTGACAAGGTAGTTTAGGAAAGAACCACAAGGTGATCGCTTAAGTAATTATACTGTCTGGTTAATTATCCATGTGAAGGTATGATATAGGTAGTCTAAGGTAAGATCTCAAAGTGACCACCCAAGCGATCAAGAGGCCATGATTATAATATATTGAGTAGAACCAATGTCAATAGTAGGTCAGATTTTGATAGTTAGCATGCATGTTGCTATTTTTTACTTAAAGAATACTTTTAGTACATGATCATTGATTTATGTAAGCATAAAAAATACTGACAGCTTGATATTACTCTTGGTCACAATAATTACCGAAGAAAAAGGTCAATTCAATGATTTTTTTATAAAGAACCCACAGTTTTAAATGTTTAAAATATTTTTCTATATTTTTCATTGGTGACTTTTATTTTAAAAACTTTTTTTATTAAAAATATTGATTTAATGTTAGCATGTATACATATATTTGTATGTATAACTATTTTTAACTAATTATTTGCTCACAGAATATACTTACGTGTACTCACCCTTTCACACTTCAATTTTAAGTGAACTTGAGGATACTTGAGCGAATTGCATGGTGATGATTGCATCAGGCTCTAGAGGATTCAAGTATATTTATATACTTAACTCATATCTTATAATTTGAGTTTATTGGGGATGTTGTAAACAATGTAATATTTATTTATCAATAAGGATTATGAAAAGAACTTATGAATCTACATGTTTTATTCATTTTTGTAATTTGAAATGTGTATTTTCTTTGTAAACTATTTTGAATTGTCTTAGAGAGATAAATTGATATTATAGTGATATTGAATTTGAAATGAGTTTAGATATTTTTTAGTGATGAGATTTGGACAGTAATTTGTTAAAAATTTGGATTATTTTATAAGGGAAATTGTGAGTATTTTATAAATAAATTTTGATTTATAACAAATAACTTAGAAATCTTACAGGTTTTTAATGTATATTAGGGGTTTATAATATATATCAGAGATCTATAATTGATAATTGTTATGTATGGGATTTAATTCTTTTAGTGTTTAAACTAATTAAAATGAGAAAAAGCATCTATAAATGTTTCCCTAAATAAATTTGTTTGAAACTTTTAAAGATTTTTAATGTTTAAATTAATTGGTAATAAGAAAAACATCCATGAATGTTCCACCTACTGTAATTAATTTTTTTTTAATATTTGAATTAATTAACAATATAAAAAATATCAATGGATGTTCTATCAATAATAATTAATCTTGTTTAAAGTTTTAAAAGAATTTTAAGGTTTAAATTAATTAACAATAAGGAAACGTCAATAGATGTTCTGTTTATTGCAATTAATTTTGTTTAAAATTTAAATTTTTTAATATTTAAACTGATTAACAATAAAAAAATTAATGGATGTTTCACCTATCACAATTAATTTTATTTAAAGTTATTTTTTTGTGTGTGTTTGAACAAAACTAGGAATTATTATTATTATTATTATTATATAATGAAGAGAGAATAAATAA
>JAVXUL010000009.1:7879815-7902384 GCA_035590515.1 Trichilia minutiflora
AGTCACGGATGTCACCACGTGACTACTCGAGGCGAACGTCAGTGGTGGGCTTGTTTTATGAAAATCAACTGTGCATTGTTTTCTTTTGTGCATTTAAAGAATATTTTTGAAATAGCATGTTTTCTTGCATACAAAACCCACTGACGATCTCGGGACACCCACGGTCAGGGTAGTCACCGAGAATGGGAGCCTGCCCAATGATTTTACCTTGTGTTTTATAGATTTTAAAATTAAGAAATGTTCTCATCTGCTTTAATTATTTTTAAACCCCATTTTCGTGCTTGGTTTAATTGGTGTATGAATAACAAATAAATCTTATGTGTTTTAGTATGCTTTTGTTTCGTTCACTCACGGAGTATACGTTTGTATACTCACCCCCCTCACTTTCCAGTTTCAGGGTTAGCGTTGGGTTGCGTTGGTGGTGGTGTTTGCCCCAGGAACTTGAAGGCTCAGGTATAGCCGCGTCGACTCACTCTGTAGTCCTTAGTCCACTGGTAAACGTTGTTGTTTTTGTTAGATTTATGAAATGTTATGAACAACAAACAGATTTTGTAATATTATTTAGAATTTCTTTTGGGATAGATTGATCCTGTATATTCAATTTGGCTAAATGATTTATTTATCTATATGTATATACAAATATTTGAAGTGCTTGTGACATTGTTTTTATTCTTTGGAGTTTAGGTGTCAGACTGGATTTTGGAAGTATTTGTTAAATGTTTGAGAAAACAGGTTTTGTGAATGCCTTACAGGCCTATAGGGGGTATTCTGTGTGATTGAGTGCACCCTAGAGGTCTGTGGCGTTTGTCACAGGTGGGTCCCATAGTTCGGGGTGTGACACCAACGTTATCAATAACATTTTCTGCTTCGATTTAATAGTTGAGACTTTACGGTTTTATATTTAATAATAAGTTTAACTTATAACATCTCTATAGATGTCTATCGGATCGGAACCAACAGTTCAGGACTGGGCTGGGTCGGGTCAAAAAATCGGAGAGGGTGAAATCGATCCCAATCGTCTATTTTGATTTTGTTTTTATATATAAGGGCGAAATCGGTCCGAACCGTCGATTTTGATTATATGCTTGTCTGAATCAGTTCCACGGTTCGTATTTGATGAAATTGAAAAGTGAACAGTGACAAGTCAATCCAGGTAGGTTTCGATTCTGTTTTATATTTTTTATATTTTTAATTTTGGGTGAACCACCGGGTTAAATCGGCTTGAATTGTCGATTCTAGAAAAGTGGAATCGATATAGCTCGGATATAATAATTCGGAACCGAATCGACCTATTTACACAGTAGAACGGGCCAATTCGGGGTTGGATTTTGACAGGATAAAATATATTTTATGAATTCATAAATAAATCATAAAATAAAAATAAATTCATAAATTTTTATAAATATGAAAGAAAATATTTTAAATTTAATTTTTAGAAATTAAACTACAAATTTTTAGATAAATTTAAAAATATTAGTATAAAGTATTATAAAATAATTTTTTTTATAATTTTATATTTATATTTAATAAAAATTTTCAAAATGCTTATCAACATAAATTACAAATTTAATTTTTTATAGTATAAAATATTATAGTTATTTAATAATTTAAATAAACTATTTAAATTATTTTTATTTAATTTTTAAAAATATTTTTTTATAAACTTAAATTATAAAATAAAAATAAATTTACAAAATTTGAAGAATATAAAATTAAATATTTTAATTTTAATTTTTAAAAATAAAATTATAAATTATTTTAGTGTAAAATATTATAAAATAAAAATTTTAATTTATAATTTTATATTTATATTTGATAAATTATTTTTTAAAAATGATTATGAATATAAAATTATAAATTAAATTTTTTTATAGTATAAAGTATTATAATTTTTCAATAATTTAAATTATTTTTATTTAATTTTTAAAAATAAAATAAAATATTTATAAATTTGAATTATAAAATAAATTCATAATTTTTTATGAATTTATTAAATATAATTTATAAATTTTTTTAGTAAAAGATATTATAAATAAAGGATTAAAATTATAAATTAAATTAAATTTTTTTTTTAAAATTAATTATTTTAATTTAAAATTTTATATGATAAAAGTTAAGGATTTATAGGATAAAAATAAGAGATTTATATAATAAAAATATATATTTCTATTTTTAATAAAAAAGATATTTATTATTTTAAAAAATAATAGGAAAATTTTTATTGGAAAGATTCTTACACGAGAATAAATGATTTTTAAAAAAATCAAAGGGGCAAACGTCATTCTCCCCTCGATAAAATATCTAGTGTATCGCCAGTAAAAGTTATTCAGATGCCATATTGTTGATGATCTAAAATTTAAGACGGAAGGGTAATAAGAATATCAGAATACTTCCCATTTATGCAACTACAAAGGTTTAGTGGCCAAATAAAATAATTAATTTATTTTTAATTGATCGTTCATTAAATTACAGAGGTCTTACAAACCGTTAATCATGCATAAATAAATAAAGATGTTATTAATTATTGTTTGCATGGGATCCATCAATTAATATCATATTGAGAGGTCTTATTAATCCTGATTAATCGTGCTTGTTAAGGACCACTTCATCAGCATAATAATTTTACATATAACTAATAACAAAGGACACTTTTACTTTCTATTGAACCAATCATACCCAATTCATTATTTCGACCTTCAATCATTATTTAGCAAAAGGTTTCTTTTATGTGAAAAGTTCAAGCATATATCCATCCAAATGTATCGTAATAATTTTCAATTTTTTTTTTATAATTTTAAAAGAAAAGATTTTCTTTTAACAAAAATTGTGAATCAATTGAACAATAAAATAGATATACCATAAATTTACTGACAACTTAATGTCTTATAATAGATCCTATTTTACGATCTTGTGATCGAATTATCTCATATATATAAAGAGAGAGAGAGAGAGGTAGGTTAAACTGAATCTTTTTGTGCTCAATATATAAATTTACACGACATACTTATTAAATCAACCTTGCTCATGAGGATGAAGTAGTCAAGTCAAAGAAACACTTCAATCTATGGATCAATCTTCTTGGACTAGCTTTTTCCAACACTTGTGCTATAAACCCTCCAATTTGAGCCTCTTTTTTCCTCTATATTTTGTTGTCTTGCATAGATCCAACCTTAGTAAAGTTTCTTTTCTCTCCCACCATCTCTTCCACTTAATCTTTAATGCTCTTTATTTGGGGCAAAATTGCAAAGGGATCCCAATCCAGTGTCCTAGGTGACAAACCCTTTAAGCCAATTTGCAAAGGAAAGGCTGCATGCTCATTGCTTGCCGTTCTCTTTGTGTACGTAAAAGCCTTCAAATATTGAATTCTAAACAAAATATACGATCACCACGTTCAAAAAAGCTCGGTCAAACATTCATTTTTTATTCTTCATTGCATGACATATACATTACGTACAAGCGATCTATAGGGCACTTTCACTGTCAGTGCTTTGCTTTAAAGCTTTTAATTTTATTTTTGAATCATGATACAGTTGTATGGTAGAAATTTTTATTTATGTTTGTTATATTGTTAAAAAATATAAAAAATTAAAAAATTTTCGTACAAAAGAAATAAACAAATTCATTTGTCTTATTCAGGAAAGCATTTTTTGCCGTCATATTAATGTTCAAGTCATGTAAATATATATTCTCGATGCATTTATGGGTAGGAGTCATATAGTTTTTTCAATTACAATATGCTTTCTATAATTAATAAACAGTATACATTTTTCTTTATTCAATTTTTGACTAACCACAATATATTATGTCCTCCAAAGTAATGAACACAATCCAATTCAAGTTAAAACTAATTTTCCATTTCTTAATATACTGTAAAATCAAACATCATTGTCCTAAGAATTTTATTTACTTTTAAAAATAAGAAAGGAAGGCGGGAAAAGCAATCTTACATGGAGTCATTTACAAATCAGGTCCTGAATCACTATGCAGCCTAACTCCTGTGAGAGACTGAATCATCCTTAGCAAGAGCAACATAGTTCAAGGGTATTGGCTTTGTGACCCTCGTGCTCTCCCTTCGTTCATTGCCACCAGAGACACGGTGATGGCTTGATGGAGTAGTCAATCGGCGACTAATTGGAGTTCCAAGCATGGTGTTAGTGTTCATGCTCAGACCCAACGGCTTCTTGGGCTTGGAACCGTATAGGGACTCTTGCTCTGCAGTAAACTGTTCTTGCAGCCGTTTCTGCTCCTGGAATGACCAAAGAAAGGCAAAATGGACAGTAATGTTTTAGTTGATTTTGCATTCCAAGCCAAAAACAACCACAACCAAGTAGTGACTGAAAAATTGGAAGATTGAGTTCTGCACACAAAGCCAGCAGCCATCAATCTGAATTTGCTGGATCAGTTGACAGAATCCATTGTTTTGCCCTCATCATAATTAAAAGTTGCTCTAGATAACAGATTTACCATCCAAGATGTGGAAGTAATCGGATTAAGTAAATGTTCATAACTAACTTGGCAACTACAGGCAATTTAGGAGAACAAAAAAGAAAAAAGGTGGTACAAAACCATAGTCATACAAATGGTACTAACAACATTAACAGATGCAACAACCAATGCAAGAACCTCCATATTATTTCTTTGCACCACGTCATTTCGAGCATGAAAAGTCAAGCCTCATACACTAATCAAAAGCAACTCCCATTAGTATTTCAATCCACAACTGATAATTTGAAACTTGAGAAATGAACAATTTCACAAAATGCAATAGAAAACTATTAACATCTCAAGAAAAAACTTTTTTTTTTTCCTTTTAGCTTTTGGTAGGTTAGACCAACACATATATCAACATTTCCTTGGCCAAATTCAGCCCCTTCACATGTGCCACAACCACTGAACCACGCGTCAGTCCCGCATTGGATAGAAATACCATGGATTATAAACTTACAATGGTAGATAAGGAATATCACCAAATAAGGTACCCAGCTCATGACAATTGATATCATAGCAAACCTAGATTTCTATGGTTCTAGCAAAATTGGTGAAAGGATTGTGCTATGTAGGGTTTGGAAATTTTAGACCCAGATCTCACCAACCAGTACATATGTATATATTTACATGCATCTGAACATTGAAAAGAAACAAAGATAAGAATCATACACGAGATCTACGCTTTTCCTCCTCTCTCCCCAAGCGTTGCATTGTATATTCCTCCAACATATGTAAGAGGGAAGCCTGGAATTTGATAATAATTTAGGAAGTGAAAGAAACAGGAAATAACTTATACCAAACAAACCACACAACACAAAAATTCAGTCAATCACCTTGTCATACAAAAATGGAATTCCTTTCTCCATTTCCCACGCTTTTACCTTGGCAGTCAAACTTTCAACAGAAGCTAGTCCAAAAAGAATTTAGAATAATATAGTGCAGTTTCAATTTTCTAATATTTAGAGGCAAGAGAAGTAAGATTTGGTAGTGCTCTTAAAATTGTCTTCGAAAACTATAAAAATAACGTTTTGAAGATGATATATTTAAGAGCAAAAAACATGTTTGGTAGTGTATGTTAAAAATCGTTTTTGAAAATAAAAAAACTATAAATGTGCTTGATATTGTTTTCAAAAAGGAGTAAAGTATTTGTTTTGAGAACAAAGCTGTAATTAATTTTGAAAACTCATATTACAAATAGTGGAAAACAACAAAGATAGAAAGAACTCAGATATGAGTCTATCAAATGGAATAATTCACAAAAAACTTAGTTCATATGGGCCTGACCATCCACTGACAAGTAATCAAAAACTGCAGAACACAAGAAACTAAAACTCAACAGACTTGATGAACAAATGCATCTGAAACATTAGCACCTCAAGTTAATACGCCTTTGAAAGACTCATAAAGACCTTGTAAGTAAAATTTCAGGAAAAAATTACACTGATCTAACAGGAAAGATAAAAATATCTATACCTATTGTGTATGGGAACATAATTTCAGAAAGGTAAGATGATTATAGACTCACTTGGTATTTTGCTGACCAGAATCTGTGCTTTCTCTGCTCGTTTCAGATTCTTGTGTGCCCCTCTTCCTGCACTATACCGATTTTCATCCTGTGGAAAAGAGCAAGGAAAAAAGGTGGCAGAAGAAGGATGTAATGAAAAAAATTATAATGTAGCTGTATTCAAGTACTTGAGAAAAATTTGCAGTTAGAAAGAGCACAAATGGTATCAAGAATATAGGTAACATAGTCAATGACTTCAAACTAGTGATAAATGCATGTTTCTCAATTTCATTAAAACTACTCGTAATGACATCTTAAAGGAAAATATCAAGTAAACAAGTGAGATCTATATATCATGAGTTCAAATATAACGTCCACCTAATCATTTGATCAACTGTTATATCTATCCACCATTTATTTTACTTTCTTCTTTTTTTTTTTTTTTGTGTGTGTGTAAATCAGGTTATTGCTTAATCATAATGGCATGAGAGTTTAAAAGATAAAAATAATTTGACATAAAAACCCTAGAAATGTTTTCTATATGTAATTTTCCAGGATATTAAGAAATTAATAATCTCCTTGTCTTTGCATGTTAATCAAACATCTCCAGATGAAATATAATCAATCTTTGTAGTGTCTTAAAAAGGTGTAAATATATTTGTGCGTCCCTTACCTCTCCTAATGGACCAAATAATAAAGATCAACAGATTTCCAGATAACTTCCCAACAGTATTTACCTTCTCATAATCATTAAGCCACTGCTCTTCCTCAGCTGCGTGTTTCCATTTTGCTACCTTATCCAAAATATCCTTCCTGCTAAGAGCTTCTACTTTGGCTTTTGCAATTTGATCATCCATGCTCGAAAGTAGATCAGACAAATCAACAGTACCTGTGATGGCATAATTATCAGATAGTATTTCTGGGCAGGTCACTCCAATTAGAACTTCAAATGGAACCACTGATTTACAAATCAAACACCAAAGTTTTCTTTGGAAATAAAAAGTATCAAGCATGAAAGGCACATGTACTTGAATTATCCCACTAGAGGAAATTTTTAATACATGTCATCAGATTCCTTACAAAAGGAAAGAAAAAAAAAAGCATAAAGTATAATGAATTATCTGTCAAACTATCAAAAAAAGTGACTGCACACCAAAGGTAAAAACAATAAGAAAGCATCTAATCTGGAGTAATTCAATTTTCAGGAAGGAAAAGAAAACAAAAAGTCAAAACCTTAAACTGCTCTGAAACAGGTATAGATAGATTTGGTCATCAAACAACATTCATTGTGGGGGTGTCGTCGGTACGAAGGTTTGAAAGTTTTTCAATCCAATGCAATTCAAACTTGATTCATAGCATACCCCAATATCAATTGAAATGGATTACATTGAAAAACTAATTTTAACGTAAAGGGAGAAATAGCTCTGAAACTGGATTTAAACCAGAGTCTATGAGGCTGATGAGAATCTGTCTTGCAGCATCACTATCTACATCCATATGAACCCCTCTGTAGATTTCTTCAAGCTCAGTTTGCCTCTTGAAAACCAACTCCTTCATCTTGCTGGCTTTAAGAATATTCATTTGCTCAACTTCCACTTCCACCTAGCAATAACACACATAATAACAATAATACTATAATGAGCAATGGACACAAAAAGAAAATGCATATTAGCAATTCCCAGTGCAAATTAAAGTTAATTGAAATCACCTGCTCAATCACATCTAGGGCGAGGCATCCTTTCATTGACACCTCATCAACTGAAGAAGAAACTAGACTAGTAACATGACAAAATTTGCTTTGCTCATCAACAGGAGTTTCCAAGAGATGCCAAAGCTTTATCTGAGCATTTCCAAAACTTTGAAGCTACAGGGAAAAAAATGAAAAAGCTTAAGAGAGAAACAATTTTTATGCAAACTTTTAATGATTAGCAGTTCTAACAAAATACTAATAATATTCAACCATGAACAACTGAGTATTTAATTGAATGTAAAATTACACTATCAGCCAGTACTCTTAGCAATTAATGAAAATTGAAGTATACATCTAAATGTCAAACATGATAAAACATAATTAGGTTAGTTTTGACTAATTTTCTACCCCAAAAATCTGCACCGTAAACATTAGCGATGCCCATACAAATGAGTGTAAAGATGAGAGGTCAATCTTTTACTTTGGCAAGTAAATTGAGGGCAACGAAAGAGACAGAGGTCAAAAAGTTCCACAAATAATAAAAGAAAAGGTGGTGATAATCCAGTCAGAATGCTAAATACATTGGAGCAAAAGTATGCTAGTTGCATGTTGTTGTAGTGCGTCTTAAGAAAAGTTTAATAATTAAATGGGTCTTATCCAAAAAATAATCAAGTACAAAAATAAATAAACTGATACACTCACTTAAAATTCAACCCAATGACACTTCAAACCAACTTTTAAGAGGTTATTTTAGTGTTCCTTCAACTTTTGCTTTATGAAATCCATCTCATTGTTTATACCACTTTCAAAAGCATTCTTTCTTCTGTAAAGTTACTAGGAATCTACTCCAAATTGACTATTGTCTGACACAGATGAAAAAGACTTCAGTTCTCTTAACCATTGATTTTCTCCGCAAATATTTTAATACATCTTACAGAATTTACAATTGTATTGACAAAATCCAATAATCTTGGTTGATATTCAAGTTGAGACTCATCTTATTGGTAAAAGTACCAAACACAATTGTATGCTGAATTTGTGTGAATGACATATCCAAGGACTCAAGCACATGAATACACAACACATGCACTCTCTCTTGCGCGCACATACACAGAAAAAAGATGGAAATTATGATCAAGTCACCTTACAAAGCCTTTGCTTCTTCTCTTGCTTTAATGAATGAATTACACCCGTCAATTTAGCAAGGGTGTCATTGCTGATGCTCTTGGATTCAGCATATTTGGGATCACTCAAGCTTGGATGAACATCATTTACAGTCTCAAGAAAATCAATTGACATCACAAGTGACAGCTCATGAATTGTACCAATGTAGTTGTTAACTTTTTGTAACCGAAGATTCTGTGAAATGAACAAAACAAAGGAGCCAATATAAGTCAATGACAAAACCTAGGAATTTATATCAACAATCAAAACTCCATTTGACAAAACCTTCTCATTTTGTAGCTCGTGAAGGTGTGCCTTGAGCTCCCCTAGCTTCTTCAATGTCAAATCACATTCATTTACTTGGTTATCATCAGACTTCACAGCTTCCCCATTTCCTGCAATTTCTCTACAAATCTGAACGATCAAGAACTGAGTTTCTGAAAATTCCTTGATTCTCTGTTCCTTCTTTGACCTCAAATCCTCCAAAATAGGTCTTGTAGCAGATATTTGCTGCTTAAGAGTGCCCTTTCCCTTCATTAATAGCACAAATGAACTAAATCAATACATTATTTGCAGTATATTATAAGTGTAATCTCTTTTTACAAAATTCAAATAAAAAAATTCTCAACAATTTTTCATAAACTTCAATCACATTATCTCCAGGAAGAGCATTTGCAAATATAAAGAAAAAAAATGACAAAGCTAGATGGAGCAAACCCGTGAAAACGAAGCACGTTCGCCAAGTGCAGAAACAAGGTTGGCTATTTCAGCTTCAGCATCAGCCAATGATTGATGCAAATCAGCCTTATACTTCCTAGTTCTTTCGACATTTCGTCGGTAAATATCAAGGCATTCTTGCTCAAGTTCCAAAAGCATCTTGTCCCTTTCACTATCGCTCTCCCCAATTTCGTCCCATATTGCCTACATAAGATCATTGATACCATTATCGCACAAAATTATATTTGAAAACAAAAAGAGAATTACACCAATCACTGAAAATAATTGATTTCACTTTTGCGGAATTTAAACTCCAAACCAAACGCGATAATGTGTAAATAATTACTTGATTTCAATAAAGCAAATGTCTTTAAGTTCTAGTCGGAATTACAACAATTTGCTTTCCCATCATTTTCTCAATGACCAAACAAATCACAAGAAAAAAAAAGTTAATCGCGAAGACAAAAATATGAAAATGAAAAACAAATTCAAGAGATAACCTGCAATTCCTGTAGGAGAGAGCCGCAAGTAGTCTGAGACTGTACGGGTGAAGGAGATGGAAAGCGGGACAGAGTTGTCATTTCCCGATTTGCTCCGAAAGTACACTAAGAGTAAGCATCGAATGTGGAAACCCTACTGAGCTTGGTGCTATTTATTCTCTGTTCACGCCTACTGGATTTGGAGATCCCGAAGATTTTATGAGAGCGCTCAGCGCAGACAGATTGGACAAAATCTCTTTTGAAATCGGTGCGTTACAAATTTGAGTTCCCTTTCGGCGCGAAAACCCAAAATTTACATAACATACGAGTCCCTGTTTCTTAATTTTCTCAAATAAAATAAAATAAATTTATTTATTTCTATTAAATAAGTCCTTGATGATGCATTGAATTATATTTGGACTATCACAATTTAAATTTTTTTTAAAGTATATAACTAAAGTCTAAAAGATTCATAATATTATTCATCTTAAAAAATATATTTTAAAAAACAATGTAAATAATATAATAAATGAGATGGTATTTTTTATTGGTTGATAAATATTTATGATTTTATAAAATTATTTATTAGATATTTTAGGTGTTATATATTTGAGATGTATTTTTTAAATATATTTTTAAATAAATAACATTGCTGGAAAGTAAATCTTAAAATTTAATACTTGAAAATTTTCATTAAATTTTGAATTATAATCTTATTTTTTTGTCATCATTTTGTTATGATTTCAAGTTAGAATTTCAATTTTAATATTAAAATTATTAATTTTTGTGTAAGATGTTTCAATTTTTTATGCTGATAATTGTATATTAGTGTATATTTGTACACCAATGTTAAGGATATATATTCGATACAAATAAACAAAAAATTGAATTAGAGACCCAATTATTATTGATCCAAAAATAATAAAAATTATTTAGATGATAACTTTTTTTATATAATTGTCGATAAAAGAATTTTGCTAAAAATATAAAAATAAAAAGTCATATTTTAAGATATTTAACAACTAACAAATAGTCATGGTTGAGAGGGTTCCCTTTTCTAAATTGTAGTTGTATTCGTTAATTTTTTAAAAATAATTTGATAATAAAAATTTATTGGATTATTATTTTATATTGATTTTGAATTCAAATTACCAATTTAAAAAAAAATATTTAGGAGGTCATATGATATGATATATATATATTTAAAAAATTTAATTAATTAGGATTTTCAACGTTAAAAAAAAAAAAATTATCATTCGATCTTTTGCAGGCTTTGATGTTTAACGTTGTACCATCGTTCCCATCAAAGCCCAATTGGAGAAAATTGCCTTATGCTATATTATCTGTAATAATATAATATAAAATCTTCAAACAATTATAACCATAAATATAATATAAAATCTTAAAACATTAGCTGTAATGAATTGACATTATTTATGGAGGTAACAGGGGTCAGCGTCAGTGGAGTGAGATGACGATGATTAGACTATTCTACACATGTACGTGGCACACGCGTCGCCATAATTTTCATCGCGCAAAGATGAAGACAAACTCGACTGTCTAAACGCTAAAGGCACTCTCGTGAAGTGAGAGCAAACGACAAACTCAAAGTCAAAACACAGAACAGGAACAATTTCTTTACCTTCTGATGAGATCGAATCTAGAACAACAGCGAGACAATAATGAGTTCTGAAAATTTGCTCAGAGACTATGCTCAATGGGAAATCAATGCTTTTCTATGGATATCTCTCATCACTGTCACGGTTCTTTTACTACAAAAAGTTATCAAATTGTTGAAACTATGGAGCCAAGCAAAGAAAATACCCGGGCCGCCGTGTTCCTCGTTATGCGGCCACTCACATCTACTTTCCTGTCAGAGTCTCGCCGGTTAGTAGTATTATATAACGAATGATTTTGATTATATATTGTGATAGAATTGAAGTGGGTTTCTTATGATTTTGGGTTTTGCTTTGGTTTTCAGAGGTTTTGGCAAATCTTATGAAAAAATTGGATCAGTTATGGATTTCGTATGATTATATAATGAATGATTTTGATAGTATGTGATAGAATAAAAGTGGGTTGCAATGATTTTACGTTTTCGTATGTTTTTTTCAGACGTTTTGGCTCAATCGCATGAAGAATATGGATCGGTTGTGAAACTCTGGTTGGGTCCTACAAAACTGCTGGTGTCGATAAAAGAACCAGTTATTATTAAAGAGATGCTTTCAAAAGCAGAGGATAAATTGCCTTTGACCGGAAGGGCTTTTCGCTTGGCTTTTGGGCAATCCAGTCTGTTTGTTTCCTCTTTCGATCAGGTCTGATCTGGTGACTTCTTTTGTTGTTATTATTATTATTATTATTATTAATGAATTAAGGGAGATATCAACAATCTATGTTTCGGCATGCTGTGCTGTTGTCTTTTATGTATGAGTAGGTTGAATGTTTTGTGTTGTAGTTGTCCTAGTAGCAATTGAGTGCAAGGGATTAAATTTTTGTATGCTTTTGTGCAATCGAAATTCATATTCAGTGTTTTAGAATTCAACAGAGACAAGTCCTTATTGAACCAGTAGTTACTGTTAAGGAAACAAAGACTTTTTACGTTACCCTGAAAGGTAATGTAAATTTGCATGGAAGGTGTAGATGGCTGGAAATTGAAATATTAAATATTGAGAATTGAAGATAGACCTTCATTGTTGCTAGAATTTGCATTAGATACTGAGTTCTTCTACATATATATAAAACAAATAATCCTACCTAAGGAGAGAATTGCTAGATTTTTGGGATTTCTCAATTTTGGGTCATCAAATCAACAATTTATCGCTTCATTTCTTGTTTATAATCGTGATGCTACTCAAAAATCTATTAATGGATCAATTTTCTTATTCCTCTTGTATATTCTTTTGTTTTCATTTTAAATGTGGGATTATTTGTATTGTTGTTTTTACTAATGACTAATGAATCATGAATGATTTATTATATTTTTAATCATATGTAGGTGCGGAAGAGAAGGGAATCATTGGCATCAGAATTGAATGGAAGGTTGCTGGAAAGAGGAAATGTGATTCCTGCAAGGGTTGTGGACTGTGTCATGGAAAGAATACACGATATCATGAACAATGGAAGTATTGATTGTAAGATGGTTTCTCAGCAAATGGCTTTTACCATGTTGGGAGCCACAATTTTTGGAGATGCATTCTTTGCTTGGTCAAAGGCAAATGTTTATGAGGATCTTCTCATGACAATTGCTAAAGATGCTTGCATTTGGGCCTCATATAGTGTTACTCCAATTTGGAAAAGAGGATTTTGGAAGTACCAGTATCTATGCACAAAATTGAAATGCTTAACACAAGACATTATTCAACAATGCTGGAAAAACTGCAAGTTATTTTGTCCTGTGGTCCAAAACTCCCATAATGAAGATGCAAATAAGGGAATGGAAGCTGCAATAGATGGACCATCTTGTACTGATGTTCTGGTACCGCAAGGGCTTCATGGCACTCTTCATGCCAGAGAAGAACCGTGTGGGAACGTTATGGGCGTGATGTTTCATGGATACTTAACTACTGCTGGTTTGGTTGGTAATATACTGGCAAGGCTCGCTAACCACCAGGAGATACAGGATAAGGTATCCGTCTTCCTTTTCTTTAAAGATTCTTCAACTTTTTAGTACGGTTGGTTTAATTCACCATATCACATCTGAAATTGGAAATCTACTAGTATTTTAGATTCTGACCATTTATTCTTCTTTTGCTGAAACTGAACTTGAATGTGTTTATTGTTTGTGCTATCATTCTCAAATGCCGAACTAGATTAACTTTTATTATCTGATGTGTGTGTGTTATCAAGTAATTTTACTTTTTATTAGTAGCTTCTATCTATGTTGTCACAGTGGTTATCAACTGATTATGCTTTTACATGACCAAATTTGATCCACCTTTTCATTTTCTTTCATCGTGACTCTTTGCTCATTTATGTTAAATCATGTTTTCTTCTTATTTCTCAATGACCTTAGCGGGGCTACGATGTGTTTATGTGTGTATATACAAGCATACATCTGTATGCATGGATGTGTTAGTGCATTTAGTTATTTATTTAGGTGGAGAGAAATTCATTAGTTAATATTTCAACTTTCTAGTAGATAGAGAAGATGTAATTGAATTATTGAATGTAGTTAACCATTTCTATCTTTTATTCTTGTAATTTTTTTCAATTTTTTTGGGTAGAAAATTAAGGTTTTTAATACTTTATCGTATGAAAAATGTTTGTTATCAGGAGTATTCTTTTTTGTTCTTTTGGTTTAGTACGATCTATTAAAGGACTTAAATCTTAGAGAAAATATGGAGAATGAATAAGATTTGAGAATACCTTCAGTGAGAAGAAAGGTGTATGATTCACGTATATGGGTTGGCTTGTTGGATCCTAGATACATCTGCTTGGTATAAGAGTGAAAAATCTTATGGCTGGCAGAAGAATGAAGAATTGTGAAGATGGTATATTGGTCTGGCTTCATTTAAAATACTTGAGTGGTCTAATTTCTCCAAGAAGAAGAAATTTTTTGATTTACTATCAGATAATCAAACTTTTAATTTTGTTGAGTTAATTGTCATTGCCTTTTATAATATTAATTTCAATTGTGAACCTGATGAGTGCACCTGCAGCAAATTGTTATTGAGTATCCAGCATGCCCTATTAAGTATTTATGGAATGTGAAAACATGCATGTCAAAGTTTATAAGTATTGTGCCGATTTGATTATACATTGAATTCAATTGCATGTGGGTCTGAATTATTTTGATTTAGATTTTTGGTGTTGCTATGCTATTTGTAAGCTTCAATTCAGTTGTCAATCACCTTTTTGTGGCACTCTTCCACTTTGGTAATCCCGGATTGCAATGTATGTATTAATATCGAAATTTTTGCAGATTTACTTGGAGATTATTCTGGCACGAGAAGGGTTGGTGGAAAAAGACCTTCAAGTTGTTGATAATATGCCTTTGTTATTGGCAACAATTTATGAATCTGCCCGGCTTATGCCTTCAGGACCTTTATTACAGAGATGTTCTCTGAAACACGGTGAGTCATTTCTTATTTGGTGAATCATTAGTTTGGCAGATTAGGATATAGTTCTTAGACTTTTTTCCTGTTTGCAAAGTACATGCTTTGAGGCAGAATGTGTAGGTGTTCGTGTATACATTTAATTTGCAACATGCATCCATTATTTTTAAACACCATTATTCGAGTATATGGCTTTCATGTATTTCAAAACTTTGTTGTTCCAAGGCCTTTGCTCATTCCCTTTCAATTATTCTTATCTTCAACACCTTCCTTTGTGTTTTTGTGTTAATTTGTACATCTACAGGTGCTTCCTTTTCTTGTGCCACTTTGCAAATGTTAGTATATTACCAGTCTTGATTATCATTGCTTTAGATGATTAGCAACTGATTGTTTCTTTTTCTTCCCCATTTGCTTCTAGATTTGACTCTGGAAAATGGGATAGCCATTCCAGCTGGAACAGTCCTTGTTGTCCCTGTACAGTTAGTACAGATGGATTACTGTAGTTGGGGAAGTGATGCTACTGAATTCAATCCTTATCGCTTTTTGTCAAAGACTGGAAAACAATCTGATCAGCCATGCAGTGTATCATCTACAGGTTTTATTCTAGCCCTTTTTCAGTTATCAGATCTATGTTGAAGTTCCTTACTACTAGTTATACTATAGTTGTGCGCTCATAAATATTGTAAACAATTATAATTATAGTTCATAATAGTGTTCTTTAACATACACTGGTGCAGCAGGAGTTACATGCACCCCATCAATGAGCTTTTTGGTAAATCACAAATCTATATTATACTGCAGACAATTGAAATATTTTTTCTATTGTCTTTCAATTTCTCTCGTCATCCAGTCTGTATGATGATCTGTTAAAGATCTCCAAAATTAATTGCTTTATAATAAAATTTTTTGGTATTAATTGTTCTCAGGGGATGGAGAGTATGTGAATCCAAACCAATCCCCATGTGTTTTGAATAATCCAAATGGTAATGCAGCATTTCTTCCCTTTGGTTCGGGTAGTCGTGCCTGTCTTGGCCAGAAGTTTGTAACTCAAGGAATTGCTACTCTATTTGCGTCATTGCTTGAACGCTATGAGGTTTGTATGACTAATTTTAAATATTCTCTGATACTCCTTTCTTGTAGCTCATATTTGGTACTTCATCGTTGTCTGCTGTGGTAAATTTCATTAAGACCCCCTTAAGATTTGGTTATATATCAAACCGGTATGCGAAGGGTTTACATTTTGATTTTAGAACTATTTTTGACTACATTGACCCAGATGACACATGTTTTTGCTAGTGTGACAAGACTGATGTTTAATGATTCTTACCTAGTATATTAATTACTTTTAAAAAAAAATAAAATACTACCTCTCAACTAATTCTAGTTTCAACATTCCAGTTCTCTTAGCAAATCATAGAGAAATTCTTCGTGAAAGTTTCTTATTTGCATCTTGAGGAAGTGACAGCATTAAATTGCACATGTCTACCTTATATGAAACTATAGTTTAATCTTTAATATTTCCCACAGTTGCAAGGCACAGGAATCAAACACAATCACCACGCACACAATTTAACATAAATGAGTAATGTTAATGTGAAGATTCAAATGCAAATGAAAGTCTATGTCTCTTAGCTTCAATCTCTAAGAAGTTTCAACATCCTCATTTTCTTCATTCATCTTAATTGGGAGGGATTATGGGATAAGATTGTTACTTGTTAATGCTGGCCCTGCCTTGTGAATCGATGGATATGAAAGCTGGTCCAAATTACAAATGTAATTTTTTCATAGTTAGTATATTCTATAGCTTCTTATTATTTTCTGTTCTTAAAAATAAATTTAAAAAAAAGGTTAAACTGGCTAGGCTCTGATAAGTAACCACTTGACCTAGAAGCTTAAGTTGATAGCTAAGGTCCCAGAAATAGTATTTGACTATAAGCACTAGAGAATCCTACTTCTAGACTATAGAAGCAACAAAACAGATAGCAGTACTATTAGTCATGACATTCCATGACTATTAGTACTAATAGTCATGAAATGCCATAATAACTTTTAAGTATCACCATCCACGGATATAGCCCGGTGGTGAAGGGTTGAGCTTGGAATGTGTGGTTTGAGTGCACGTCCTGGGTTCGATTTTAACTAGTCACTCGTGATTTAAGTGAGATGTCTGAACAGTGGTATGCTCAGCTAGTATCTCTCCGAAGATTAGTCAGGCAATCTTCGAAGAGGCTCGTCGATCGGGGCAAAGTCCGGATATTCCGAATTATCAAAAAAAAAAAACACCGTTTAAGTATCAAATTCTGATAGCACTTCGATACATAAAACTAACAGAAATAGTTCAATAAGTTTCATAGTAATTTTTTTCTTTTGTTTCGTATCCAAAAAATCAATTAGTCAGTCAGTTATTTAGCATTTATTGCTTATTGGGAAATGCTCCTCTCCTTGGTGTTTTGTGGCTGATATTTTGAAAATGGGAAAATAAAAATGTTTAAGTGATCAAATTTAAGAAGTTTCTATCAATAATACAGTTGTTGGCTGCCCTACAAGGAATAAGAATTCTAAAATTGGAATTGGAGATGAAATCGAAATCGAAATTTTATTTCCTGAAACTCTAATACAAAAATTTTACTGGGTTTTGTTCAAAATCTTCATATTTGCTATGCATGAATTTTGCAATCTAATTGTTTTTGTTTGAATGGAATAACAGATAAGACTGCATCCAGGATCTGAAAATAACCCAAAACCGACAATGAACAATTATGTCTTTCAGCTTGTTCCTAGTCCCAAGATAGTTTTCAGGAAAAGGGATACCTGAAAAAAAGGAGGAGAAGAAACAGGTTCTACTGGATTGTGTTTTTGGTACTTGTTAATGTTATCGCAGGTTTTTGATGGAAAAGGCATTTTTCCTTTTCACAATTGATGGGGAAATTGTTCTGTTTTTGGTTCATTTGCTATCTAAGGGGGAGGATGTTACATGAGTATGCATTGTGCTACTCATTTTTTTCCCCTCTGTTTTAAAAAATAGCTCAAGGGCTGTCTTAAATGTCATGAACAGTTTTTTTAAAATGTTTTTTTGAAGCACTCTTGGTCTATATTTGCATCTGAGCCTTTTGCTTTTCTTCCCCATCTTTGAACTTAAATATTTTGACTCTCTTTCAATTTTTTTTTTCTCTCTCTCTATCTCCATAAGGGAGTAATGTTGTATTGCTGTGGAAGTGATTGTACAATGCAAGAATAATCTTGCCAATTGGTGTATGAAATAAACTGCGTACTATAGTTTTTTACTCTTGTCTATCCTCTCTCAAATGTGTTACAAAATTGTATTAATGTGTGCTTTAAAGATTCAAGTTATTGTATATAAAAGCTTTTTTGCCAAAGCAGCTGCAGAAAGTCTAGAACTATTTTATTCTTCCATCAAAATAGAGCAAGGGAGGTGAAAGATTATCATAAATTTGTGTCTACGAGAATTCCCATAATAAATCTTCAAGGATAGAATATCCGTAATGGTTTTATTTGTAGATGACGTGGTTATATAGATATTATTTTGAAAACTAAAGTAGCATATTTAAATAATGAATTTAAATAATTCATTTATTTATTTTTTAGTTTGAAATTTGAATATGATTATGATTATTAAGTTGTTTGTGTTTTTTTAAATAAACAAATTTAAAGAATTAACATTTTTATCTTTATATTTTTTAGAATTTTAAATAAAAATAAAATTTAAAATTTCGTTATAATTATTATATTATAATATATATAAGTAAATTTATATATACTTAATTTGTAAAATATGTGATAATTTTAAGTTAATATAAAATAAAAATTATCTATTAACTTTTTTAAGTTGTATAATCAAATTTTTATATTGACAAGAATGTAAATATTTATAAATATATTTAATTAAAATTTTAAATATTTAAGATTCATATATAAAATTTAAAAAAGAAAAAGGTTAAGGAAACAAGTTAATAATTGCAATAAGTAAATCTGCATAAAGATAATATGGCTGTACAATTTCTCTGCTCTGCCTGTGAAAATAATTTGTTTGGTCTTTCCTCTTCTCTTCCCAACGTTGCCTTGTATGTATATTCCTCCAACCTACGTAAGACTGTAAGAGGCTGGGGGAGGGGGGGAAATTGATAATAATTTTAGGAAGTGATATATTTAAGAGCGAAAAACACGGTTGGTAGTGTATGTTAAAAGCAGTTTTCAAAAATTAATTAATAAATAAACAAACCTGATTGATATTGTTTTGGAAAAGAAGTAAAGTAGTTGTTTTGAGAACAAATGTTGTAATTAATTTCGAAAACTCATTTTTACAAATAGAGGAAAACAACGAAGATAAAAAGAACTCAGATATGAGTCTATCAAATAGAAGATTTCACAAAACTTCTTTTAAATAGGCATCACCATCCACTGATAATGAAAAACAAATGCATTTGAAACAGTTAATCAACCTTTTAAAGATTCATAAAGAACTTGCAAGTAAAATGTCAGGATGGAAACATAATTTCAGAAATGCAAAGATGATGATGTCATCGCTTGGTATTTTGATGATCAGAATACGTGCTTTCTCTGCTCGTTTCATATTCTTGTGGGCACCTCTTCCCGCACTATACCCATTTTCATCCTGTGGAAAAGAGCAAGGAAAGAAGGTGGGGGGAAGAACGATGTAATAAGTGGCACCCGACCCAACCACAAAGTTGGACAATCATTTTACCGTCCGTATGATGAGACGTCATCAGCTGAATTGACAGGTTTGCTCAGGAAAGAAGCCGCGTGGTCCCTCTGAATTGACGAATCATCTTTTTGTATGAATCTATCACACTTCCCACGGTTCTGACGGCTGACCCACCGAAAGCCAAAAACCAAACCTGGGAATCTGGGATGGTGTGTTTCACCTGCGACAACTTACTACAGCACCGCTCAGTCTCATTCATCCATTAATCGTAGAACAGTAAACGATAGCAATCTAGGCTGGCATACGGCCTGCTAAAATTAATCACACATTCACACAGAAGCAATTTCTTTTTTCTTTTTTTAAATTAATTTTAGTTTAGGTATTAAAAACTTGAAAACATATTTCCATTTTAAGAGTAGGATTAAACTCTAGTAATTATAAAATATAACTACATGCAATCGAATATGATGAGTCATATATATTGAATTATCGTTGCATCAAAAAATTAAATAATTTAAGAAAAATAAATTATTAAATATAAATTTAATGTAGCATGATAATATTAATTTATAAAAATTAATCTAATTAACATTATTTTATATTTTTTTATATTGTGATCATTATTATAAAAAATTAATAAAATTTTAGCAAATATGTGATACGGTATAAGAATAAGTATTAATGAGTAATTTTGTTAAGACTATATTAAATGGGCACAAAATTGTTAAATTCCTATTTCAAAAAGGTCAATAATATGAAGTATAAACTTCTTATTTCGATCGTCTCACTACCTACCCATTCAATAGATTCATCCAAACAATTTTTTTCCTAACCAAGATTGATGATATTCAAATTGTTTATATTTTAATTAATTATTGTCTCTTGGTATACTATAGGTTTTACGTACATTCATCAATTTATTAGAGGAATTATTTGAAATCATAAAGAGAGGGAACCAGCTCATAGGAGAACTAATTGTTACCGGCATTAATGTAAGACTGACAATAAATGAACCTTCGTATACTAATTTTGTTCAAATGGTAATGTTAAAATATTTTAAAATTTTTATTAATTATTGGAATAAATATATATTATTAAAACTTGTAATTAATTATACAATAATTATAATTATTATTATTGATACAAAAAATTGTGATCATCTTTTACCTCCAGCACTAATTCATTTTCTTTCTTAATCTTTTATTTTGTAAACTACAAAACAATGGAACCTTAGGAATAAAGTCAATTTTTCAGTAAAAATCTTCTGATACTTAAATCAGTAAGAATTTTATTTGTGTATAGAAGTGATAAAAATAGTGAAAAAAATTAGAGAGAAAAATCAATGTCTCAGAAAAAGCTACTGTCTATGTGTTGAGCATGAATGTTAAAGAGAATGATTACTACCCTAAAATTCGATTGATTCATGTGTAAATATTTCCTTTGCAAAAAGTCATACGTATCTCCTCTTATTCCGAGATTCAATTATGATAAAATCATGAATTTTTGTATATGTTGACATATGTCATTTTCTGACTGACATGCTCTAAAAAGTTGTTACGAGAATCGTGGGGTGTAACTGTCATAGGAGCCGTTCTATGCCACTTGTATCTGAGAATATTCTGGAAAATAGTGAGGTCAGATGTCTAATTCCCCGAGGCTCTGAGTCATGCTACTCCTTCTAAAAATGTGTCAGGACTTTGATGACATCATACGTTAGTGTCATAGATATTGTTATATTTCACAGGTATTTCTGAGGCTCCAATAGCGTATATAACCGATACTTAAACAAATACCCCGAGACGGGGTCTCGGATAGGTGTTGTTAAGGATTTCTTCAGAGCATATGTTTGCAGTGAGTAATCCGAAAAAGATTCTCTGAACTAATGACCTCGGATGGTTCGCCCAACTCGATTCTATCACTTCTACTATCACAGGAAGAGGTCTCATAACGTTGTCATATTAAGGGATTCGTGAGAAAAGTTATGTCCACACGATGGGCCTGGGCCTTTGGGCTGAGTTTCGGTGAAAATACCTAAATATTAAGCCCCTTATTTTTTTTAAGTTTTTAATTAAAAACTTAATAAATTAATAAATATTGTATAGCTATCTCAGGGTTAACCTTTTCGAAAACGTAACCATCGTCCACGTGACATCTCCCTATTAAAAGATAAGACTGAATGATCGAGATATTCGAACAGTAATGATTCGTTTGAAAAGGTGAGCCCCACAAGGATTCAAAATTTGAAAGAACGTGACTTTTAGCAGTTCAGAATCGAGTGACATAGCACTTCTCTATCCATTGGATTCAAGACGGAGATTAGGGTTTTTTCTGATCTTTTTTCCCATTCTTATATAAATACTCCCCCCTTTTCTGCAGTCTATTTTTGTAACGACTCGTATCTCATCCTGAGGGTATAATTGTCATTTCTTACATCTTTCCTTCATACATCTGTATTCATTTAATATTTCATAGGGTCGTGGGTGTGATCCTAGACTCGTGTGGGGCCTATTAAGTGGGAATTCGAATTTTTGGCAGGTTCGGTTGACCGAATGAAGGATTCGTTCGATCGAATCATTGGGAACTCTCTGGAAATTTGTGGCTTCGGGTTCGTTCGAATGAATAGGGGATTCGTTCGATCGAATGTGAGGTTCGTTCGACCGAAGTGTGAATTCGTTCGACCGAATGATGGTTCGTTCAACCGATAATTTTCGAGCTCTCTGAGTACTATTCATGTCAAGGAATTCGGTCGATCGAAATGTTATTCGTTCTACCGAAGGGGTGGTTCGGTC
>JAVXUL010000009.1:7924342-7936464 GCA_035590515.1 Trichilia minutiflora
CGTTTGGTACCGTCTGTCAGGATATTTGTCGGTTAGGGTACCACGGACGCTTTCGACTTAGGCCTGGGTCCCGTTCTCGTGAAGTTGTTTTAGGATAGTCGAGGATCTGGGTTCCCGTGAGAAATTTTAAGGCAAGTAAATTCCAGAGTATTGACTCACGGTTGGAGTTTCGAGGTTTAAAAAAAAAAAAATAATAATGGATAAGAAGAAAGGGATGTTTTACTTGGAAGTTGGAACGATGGGCTCGCTTGACACACATATATGTGGGCCTGTTTGGGTACAAAATTTTCAAACTGGGTTGGGCCATCAACCCGTTTGACAATCCGTAACTGCATCCAGTTCAGTACATACGGACTATGGGCGTTTTCTTTTCCATCTTTGGAACAAAACGTATGGCCCATTTAAACTTACACATTAAGCTAACATATGTCAACTACAAGCCGTAAGATTTAAGATTGACACGTACGTAACACGTGTCGAAATCAGAAACACTCTGCAACGCAGCCAGGGGAATAATAAAAACCAAGGAGGAAACGCATCGACCTAGAAAATGGCAAAATCTATATTAAAGCCATGAAATCCGTTCTCTTGATCTTCTACACAACACTTTCACTTTTACTTCTGGTTTCGATTGCGGTTACTGCCTCCAGAAAGTTTGGGTTTTGCGACGAAGAAATGGCGACGACACTGGGAGGAGTTCAAGAATCCAGAGGAGGAGTCGAGAACAGCACCGAAATTGACGGACTGGGTCGGTTCGCCGTCGAAGAACACAACAAGAAAGAGGTTTGATTTTACAGCCTTCTGCTTTCATTTTTGTTTTGGTTTCGTTTGAGTTTATGTGGAATATGGTTGTATTTGAAGAATGCGCTGCTCGAGTTTGCGAGAGTGGTGAAGGCAGAGGAGCAGGTGGTGGCCGGAACTTTACACCATCTGACTGTTGAAGTGATTGATGCGGGTAAGAAGAAGCTGTATGAAGCGAAGGTGTGGGTGAAACCATGGCTGAATTCCAAGGATTTGCAGGAATTTAAGCACGTTAGTGATTCTCCTTCATTTACCTCTTCAGATCTCGGTGTTAAAAGAGGTGATTCCCATTTCATTTTATTTTTATTATAGTTTCAGTCCATCTAAAGTAAGGCGTTTTATGGAAACCTACTTTATCAATAAAGCAATTCCTCGCGCTATATTTTTTTTTAAGTTGACCTTAATTTCGTAAATTTTTATACACAAAAGAAAAATATATTTGTAAGTTATTATTATAACATGATAATTGGTGATATTTTGATTTGGTTTCTTGTTAGAAATTCGGTAGGATAGTTCTGTTAGAAATGATCACTTGGGAGTATTACTTTTAATTGCATGTGTTTCATTCCATATCTGGGGTTAACCTGTTTCAATGTTAAAAATCGGTTGATGGTGACCTCGGGATAATTCTTGCGCGATTGCAAGTGTAAGTTGTAGGTTTTACCCTTGAGTTAGGTTTTATCAAAGATGAGAGTTTTTGCTGGGTTTATGATATAGTTATGAACTCAGAATAGGCCAATCATGCCCGTATGAATGACACCCACCTTATGAATACAACTTGGTTCCATAGTTGAATTGCTACTGTTTGAATGTTATCAAGTGTGTAAATTTTTCTTGCTGACATGGGGTTGTAAATCAGGTGGTCATGGCCCTGGATGGAAAACAGTACCAGCACATGATCCTCTAGTCCAGGATGCAGCCAATCATGCTGTCCAAACCATTCAGCAAAGGTCCAATTCTCTCCTCCCTTATGTACTTCAAGAGATTGTTGATGCAAAAGCTGAGGTAGTGCTTCATTCTAAGTGGTCTTATTTCTCTCCTCCTCTCTTGTTTCATTTTCATTTATTTGATTCTTTATATAATTGGTAATTGGTATGGGTTAGTTACATTGAATGTTTATGTTGTTTAGTACCAGTTCTTGCTGTTTTAATGATTGGTGTTGCATATTTAAGGATTTACTGTTATTGTTTCTAACAGTATATGTTAGGAAGAGTAGAGGCAGTAGAGGTTGCAATGTAGGCGCTTCACCAAGAGGCAATGAAGATCTTATGGTTTCCTTTTAAAGCTTGATAGGAGCTAATCTTTAAACCAATTCAAGTTTCTTTTCCATTCTGAAAAAGAAGAGGACAATATGCTAGGTGTCGAGATATAACCTAGAATTTTTTTCCCCTTATTTCTTGTACTTTGGCTCTTCATATACTTGGAAACTATGGTAAATGTTGAGGTACGGCAATTTTGAAGTGTGGGAAACGCCCATAGGAGCTAATAATATATAACCATGGTTACAGGTGATGGTCACTTATACATATAATTAGTCCAATTGATTGGCAAGTGAGATAAAGTTATGTTGTGAAGTATATCAGAACAGCCCGTCTTCTTTCTGTAAAACTTTAAAGGCCAATTTCTCCATATGGAGAGAGCTTAGTTATCTATATACTGTTCTGATTTAAACAAAAAAACAGAGTTCAAACGAGAAGATCATTCTAGTGGGGTGTCAAAAAATGCTGGAGTGGGCGGTTTACATATATTGATGGTTTTCTGTTGGATACAGGTAATTGAAGATCTGGTAAAAGTTGATATGCTTCTAAAATTGAAGAGGGGAGACAAAGAGGAGAAATTGAAGGTCCAGGTACACAACAGAAAGGACGAGGGCACTTTCCATCTCAATCAGATGCAACATGATCCCTCCTAATTTCAGGACGTGAATGCTCATATACTGATGGCCCACCGTGTTCACTTTGTTTATATTGTGTTACTGCTACATAAACGCAAACCTCTATAATAATGGAAGACCATAGCCGACGTCGTACTTGTTACAAAAAGTTGTTTGATATTCTGTTTATCCTTTGCTTGTAAGGATGGAGTTGTGTTTTACTGTATGTATCTTACACCTTTCCTTTGCTTGTAAGGATGGAGTTGTGTTTTACTGTGTGCATCTTTCACCTTTAAGGTGTTGTATTGTACTTGTGTCTCTGTACAAAGATTGCATTTTGCGTAAACAGAATTAGAAGCCGGAAACGTTTGATAGATTTTGACCCTACTACCCCTAGAGCAAGAACAGATATGTAGTTAAATAATTATCATGATAAAATATAAGTAAAAAATTGCATCGCCGATCATACAGGCAAATTCAAATCATAGAAGAATCCTCGTCCAAAAGGAGCATGCAAGGCACGCAAGCAATCATTCACTTGGCATTTACAGCGTGTACTGATTCTGACTTTTGCATTCAACCATAAAATTTGAAAAAAAAAAAAAGGGAGGGAGAGAATCAACCTTGGAATAGCCAACCAAATCCAAAGCAACAAGAGTATATGATTTACTTCTACCAAGGCTAGAATTTTCTTGCTGCTACATTATACAATAGGAAGTGCACGAATTAGTGTTGTCCGATTGACTTCTTGCAAATCTAGGTTAAGGAACGGATAGAAAACGGTATCACAGAAAATTCACAAGATGATGACGGTCGAGAATAGGAAACAGGAGAAAAAGAAAAGAATAAAACATATGCAGCCATTCCTTGGGAGAACTATATATATTTGCAGCAACTATTGGTTTGTCTTTCCTCCTTTGGTTTACTACCATTAATCTGATCTGAACGACTAAACTTCTTGCGAAGCCTCTACAACTTCACATGACTATTTACCCTTCTTCGTCATAATCTTCATCTTCCTCATCTATCCTTCTGCTGAGGTTTGCGAGCTGAAGAGGATCGATGGTCATTCGATCCACCTCTGAAAGAGACCATCCCGGATAATCTTCATGTTTAGTCTCCTTCGGAGGTCCTGCAGATGTGGTCTGGGTTGGTGCTGCTGCAGAAGCTGCAGTCTTTGTGTCCACATTCTCATCTAAGTCAGCATTCAGATCAAAATTTCGAGTAGCTGGATTAGCTCCATCGCTACTAACTATGACATTTTCCTTTAATGGCTCCTTTGACTCGGAGGTATTGTCCACCAACATTCCAGTGTTTGAGTTATCACTTATACCTTGCTGAGAAACCACACGGGGTGAGGTTGAATCAACCTCACGATGAGAAGACTCTCTTTCTAAATGTCGAGCACCTCTTCCACGGCCTCTTCCTCGACCCCGGCCTCTCCCCCTGCCGCCGCCACTAACATGCCCCGTCTCATGCTGTAACAAATAAATATGAAAAACTTACTCCATTTTCCAACCTTGAGGCCATAAACAGACTAATTTTCCAGTCCTATTTTTATAGGTGGAATTTAGGCAACAAAAAGAAAATTAATAACTGATAAAAACCAAAGGGCATAAAAGCAAGTCTAGAAATTGGACACCGTCCCCCACTCTTTCCCTCCTCCCTCTCATTATTGATAAGATAATATTATGGTTATGAATCATAAATCAAATTTGATTGAAAATATGTGCAAGCTTTGATAGCAAGCTCTAACAAGAAATAATTCTGCTTTTGTGAGTTTAAAAAGAAGTAGCTCACCATCCTGCTCCTCTTTGACTCTTCATCACTTTCATTGCATTCATCACCAGTAGCTTTCCTGGAAGAATTCATGTGTACTCATAATCTACAATCACTAGCAAGGGAAAAAGGAGAAAGAAACCACATTTTCCTAACCTTCTCTTAGAAATGGATCGATCCTCAGCACCAGCATCAGAATGACCATGACTATAATCGGGAACTCTGCTGACGATATCCCTCAGAAAATCAAATACATTATAGCTCTGTACACAATGTTTTCTGCAGTTAAAGAGGATGGTTAAGTTGGATCAGATGGTAAGAGATTATTATCATAAAGTGAGTGCTCTTCAACAAATAAAATTAACCAAGAATAGTGTAAATATACATATACACATCCACTGCATGTAAACTGCCTTTAATGTAATCCAAATGCTAATAAAAAATATCTTGTAATGAATGAATATTTGCCCCAGAACAATCCTTGTGGCTAGCCTGCCACAATTTCCTCCTCCATTTCATTTTTCTTACAAGTGGCTAGCACAATCAGCATTGATGGTCATAGCTGCTTATCACTGTCATTATCATTTTCTTCCTTTCTCTGAATGTTCAAGAGAGCAATGACTTTGTGGTTCTATCTATGCCTCAATTCTTGCACCTTTTGGTAACACTCATTCAGACTACGCCTTTAACACCAACAGAATACCAATTTACAGAAGCCATTATTTATTTATTGGGGTGGCATACCTCACAAATCAATCACAACCACTACAAAACTTAATAACAAATGCAGACACCTTATTATGGTTTAATTAATGAGCAATGAGGGATTTTAATGCAAGACCACTTGGCCAACTTGGCTCTCTTACTGCGTTGAGTTACCACTTATGTCCAAATTTTAAAGCTATTAAAAGGACTCTTAACAATAGTATTTAACCTTTTCTCAAAAAAAAAAAAAATATTTAAGCTATTACCAGGACAAAGTATTCCAAGAAAAGTCATCTAAATGAGTATTAAGATCTAACACTCTCCCTTACATGCAGTCCAAGATGACCAAAGACGACCACCGAAGACTAAATAACATAAACAAACACAACTTATTATAGTTTAATTAACTAACAGCGAGTGGATTTGAATAACGACCACTTGGTTAACTTGGCTCTATTCTACCATGTTCGGTTAACTCAGCTGGTAAAGCTTAAGCTATTAGTTAAGGATCCAACAATACTATTCTAGTTCTTAGAAGGATAAAGCATGCTGAAAGAAGTCTACTCTATGCTTTCTGTTTAATATTAGACAGAATCTTTACACAGTTGTACTCTAACAAGAATTGTACCTAGTTTAATTAAACCTCATTATACAGGTTTCCATTTTGTCATACTCTGAAACAATGATGCAAAATGCAGCGGTTGATCCCTTGTAGACTCATACCAGATGAGACCAACCATTAAAAGAATCTTGCAAGGTAACTAAAGGGGAAAAAACAACAACAAAGCAAAGCAATTGACTGACTTAGCCATCTGAGTTCAAGTTTTTCATTTTCAAAGAGTAACCTTGCAAATATTCTTGATTCCATTTCATCGTACTAATTTGTACCATTATCAATCTCAAAGATATGAGCTACTCAATATGCACATTTCACAGGTAGAGAACCATTTTTTGTGTTTGATGAACAAATTGATTTAAGTTGTCTTAACTATACTTTGGATGGTTGGCACTATTATCAAAGTATGTGCAATTCTTATAGAAAAGATAAATAAATGTATTAATGATGGTCTACTCTAGTAGCCTACTGATGGTTTTACCCTTTTGCTGATTTCTGTATTAGCTATATTTTATCACACCATTATAAAAACAATCCAAGATATTTCATGATCTTCCAACATAACTTCCTGCAAATCACAAAACCCAGCTACATTAATCTCCTAACTCAATCAGATGCAAGAATCAGAAATTGTTCTCATACACATTTTTTGGTTCATGTGATCTTAAGGAAGGCATTGTGGAACCACACCCTCCCATAATTTCAGTAAACAATCACAATTGCACGCTAATTTTCGCATGGTATTTCACAGAATTAATTAAGTGGCTGGAAATCTTTTTTTAAACTGTCAAAAATTTTTAAAAGCTAATAATAGTAGATTTTAACAAACCCCAAAAGAACAGCAAGACTTTCACTGTGTTGCAGGTATATAATACCTTTCATCATGTTGTAATAAAAGAAAAAAGAAAATCTAAAAGGGCTAATTCAGACGCATTTGGTCTACTTTCCCATAATGATTATTGTACAATTCCTTTTACCAGAGAGTCAGCAGTTAAACATAAGTATTAATCTGCAATTTATCTTACACAGACTTAATTATCTGCTACACCTAATAAGCAAATTAGAAACTTTTGTATCATCAGTCTTGATTGTTGATTTGTTCAGAAACTACATAATAATGTGAGATCATATTTAGTTAATTCTTTTTCTTGATCTCCAGCGGGATGTACCAAATAAAGGGAGAGTAATAATCTCCAAAACCCTAAAAAACGACTATTGGCAGTAAGGGAGCAAACGAATTTTTTTTTTTCTAATTCAAGATTAATGATACAAAAATGGTGCACGAGAAAAGGAATTCATCACTTACAGATGCAATGCACTCATGGTCTTTGCTCCTCTTTGAAGGGTTATCTCATATGTACGATCACAAAGGTCTTGCAAAAATAATTCCAATGCTTTTGCTACAATAATACCCAAAAAGAGCATAAGTGACATTTTAACATAGATGACAGAACAATGAAGATAAAGCCTACGAAGTTATAGCCACCCACAAACTAGTACAGGCACTGCCAATGCTATCTTTCCGACATCTTCATCAGCCTGCATTATCTTTTTAATTCGAGCCTGCATATTTTTTTATCCTTTTTTTGTCAGATTATAAGTAACCCATTAAAAGACATAAAAAGTTGTGAAAAAATTGCAAAGAAAAGTGAAAGATAATTGGCCAACTGTGTCTCCAAAAAAGTGAAAGACAAGAAATTAAATGAGAAGAAGAGAAGTACTAAAAATATGAATTGGAAAGTGGCTGAAGAGCCAAATAATTTTACAAGAAAAATCAAATTCAACTCATGGCAAGGACCAACCATCCTCTCAAAAATTTAACTATTCTTTCATTCCATACACACCAATTCAATCAAACAGGAGCAGTTATCAATACTTTTTTCTGTTTTTGTCACCATTAATGTAGCGTCAACAACCTTCATAAAGGATTCCAAAGTAATTCATCAAACCATCACATACCAGACAACCAAAAGATTGATTCCAAAACACTCAAACAATCTCACAACAAAGCATTCCACAACTCCAGTTACACATATATCACCAACATACAGCATTCCTTCCCTCTGGGTTAAATTCTCTACAGTAAGTATTTTTACTCTTAGTAAGTAGCTAGGCAAACAAAAAATCTACATTTAACGGAGACAAGATTGTCAAACCCCCTTCTAATTACCAAACTCCATATATACACCTATTTGGACCAACCATAATCTGTAGACTAACTTCAAAATTTCATTCTCCTAGAAAAGCAACAACCTTGAATTTGGAACTGTGCAAACCTAAACAAAGCCTGGAAAGTGAGGAGTCTAGGCCCAGATTCTACAGTATATTATACTCCCTCAATAACTTCAATGTACAACAAGGAGACCAATCATACTAAATGAAACCCGTAAGAGAAGTTAAAAGCACAGTTAACACATGCAGACCTGAGGAATTCAGCTTATCAAGTATTATGTGAATTACAGATTGAATATAGTTCCCACCAAATCAATGTCAAGAGAGTATTATTGAACATGGATTCATAATTAAGGTTACTTGATAAGTAAAGAAGTGATGCAAGTATTTATGAAGTGTAACGGATAGAGTTGTCGGACAAGAAACTTCCACACCCACTTTAAACCGCTTTAAATTCCAGTCATTTTGTTTAATAATTTTTTTTCCTGTTAGTTAATGGAATCGAGCAGTTGTCAGGTTTGACAACAACTTTAACCTATATAAGGAGAACAAGTCGATGGTGGACTATGCAAAATATAAAACAGAAAATCACAGTGGCAAAACAGGCCAAAGTGCTAGATCACAAGTTACCCAATGCATGAAACCAATAGCTAATTTGACAAATGTAAAAGTGATCTAGTCTATCACAAAGAACCAAGTCAAAGTACATGTAATGATAACACAATGTGTGAATCAAACAAGACTTCCTCCATTCTATCCTCAACACAAGAGTGGTGTAATATTAGATCTGTATGACACAGAACTATAAAAATATTTGCCTTGTCTCTAGAAAGAAGTATGAACAAGGCTCACCAAGCAAATTATCATATCCAATGAAATTGTTATGTCAATCACAGTTATGAAAAGGAAACTTTTATAGACCATCCAAAGAACATTAGGGAGTAACCAAAGAGATCCCAGAAATGTAACACGTACCAACAGACTTCAGAACTAAAGCACTGGATCAAAAGAAAAACCTCAAAACCCAGAGCAAACATAATAAAAAAATCCCAATATAACTACAGCAAACATACAACCACTAACTGACCTTGAAACTACTGCCTATCATGGATCCCCATTAACAGCTGAAATTCAAATTAAATAGTAACTTCATTTTGTTGGACACTGCTATCCAAAGAAGCAAACATCTCGACCAAAAAACAAAACAAGACAAGACCGACATATTTTTTTACATAAATCTCCCAAAAATGAACTCTCATCAACCAAATTTTACTAGATATGATAATTGAAACGAATCAGTAAATCCCAAATTACGGTCAACTCATCCCCAGATCACATAGCTCACAAATCCCTAAAACTAAGACCCACAACTGTTTTTAGTAGACATCATAATCCAAACTGATCTCAAACAAGGAAAAAAATCCGACCCAGATCACATATTCCCACAAATATGCAAGAAATCAAAGACCTATCAACAGAATTTCAGTAAAAATACCGCAATCGATCCAAAATCATCAACTGGTCAAACAGTAAATTAAGCTAGTAGTGAGTAAAATCAATTGAATAGAAGAGGGAGAAAGAGAAAAACTCACAGCTGGGAAACGGGTATCGAGCTTCTTCCTCATACTGTAAAAATAGGAGCATTAAAGTAAACAGAAGATAACAGAAAAAAAAGAGTCGATTATTGTTTTAACTTTTTCAACACAAAATTCAACTGGTATTAAAATCATCAAATAAAATCTAGCAAATAAAACCCATCTCAGATCCGATAGTATTCTCTCCCCCTTTATTTTTTCCCCGTTGCCCAGAAAAAAACAGTCTTGTTGCAACCGAATATCCGTCCGTACGCGTTTGACGAACAACTAAAACCAAAAATTAAAAATAAAATAAAAAAGTGGTGCTAAGATCAACATACAGGGATTTGACTAAAGGTTTAGTAAAGCCTATTCAATAACGACACGTGTACAGGTGATATTTCAATTGATTTCTTATCTTTTTTTTAAAGAATAGAAAATAATTTATAGAAATTAGTCTGAATAAGTTTAAATTGACATATTTAATAACTTTTGTTAATTTATTTATAGATAAAATTATTTTAAAGTTAATAATTTGAGTTCATATAATTATAATATTATATAATTTTTTTTCCACACAAATCTCATCTTAACAATACACAAACATAATTTTTTTTAAAAAATATTTCTTGTGCAAGAAAAAATTATTATTTAATCTCTTATTTTTGTGATAAATAATCAAATCAATTGATTTATTTTCTTAATGATATTTATTTAAATAAATAAAATATCATGAATAATATAAAAATTTATATGACTTATATTTTTATTATTTCACAAAAAAATCATGCATGCATTTTATTTTAATTAATGAATGGAGTTTTCCTAATTTAAAGTTATTTGCCAGTTTAAAATATAATAAAATTTATTATTATTAACTAAAAACTATATTAACCTTATGAAAAAAAATTAAATTTATTTTGTAGAATTAAAATTTATAAAAGTAAAATTGTTGTGATGTAATCGATAACTGAAGCCGATTATGTTGATAGCTCAATATGAAAGTAATGTTTATTGACTTGAGATTAATTATCGGGTCCGTTGTACTCCATAACATAAAGCAACCGAGGTCAAGTCAATTGCCTTTAAAGAAAATTATCTTTTTAAATTCTTTAAATTACTTAAATATTTTGTCAAACCTATTTAAGATATATGAACAAAAATGAATATTAATCAAATAAATAAATAAATAAATAAAGGATCTTTAAAAAATTATGTAAGTTCATATTTAAAAAAAAAAACTATTAAGTTTTTCTTTTGCTAAATTTAATTCTGTTTTGCAAATTATAAAAAAAATTAAATTATTTTTTTTTACAACAATATTTAGTTTAGGCAGGCATTCGATATTTTTATTTATCAAGCACAAAATTAGTTATACAACTCTTAGAAAAATCCAAAACCAAAACATGTAATTGAAATGAAATAATAAAATAAATCATTTTTAAATAACATATTTTAATAACCTCTTTTTTGTTAATTTTTTATGATATTTAAATAATTTTGGAATATTATAGAAAGCTGGTTTAATAAATTGCATTACTTTCAACCAAAGTAACAGGGTTATTGGCATAATAATATTGCAATGAAATGCATGATAATATTGTAATAGATTGTGTCATGATACACTTCCCATCTAGATTAATTAAATTGGGAGATTGACTTGTAGTTCATTATTAATACACCTCAAAAAACAATTTATGCATGGTGGACATGTGTAATCAATAATAAATACAAGAACTATTTGTTTTAAAACTTTAAAAAAAAATGATTTTGTTGAAATTAGTGTAAATTTTAATTAAAATAATGTGAGATATAAGATTTTTTAATATAAATTAAGTAATATAATATTATTGATGGTTACATAATTTATATTATTTATATCACACCCCGATCCGTCGTATCCACATGTGACAGACATTACAAATTTCTAATAAGCATTCCTTAAGTTCAGAACGCCTACTAAGAACCTGTAAGGTTGAAATCATATCAAATATAAAACATTTTCTAGAAATTTCCGTTAAATATAATCATACATTATTTTTCAAATTAATTATAAGACAATAATAACAAAGATCTTTAATTTAAAAACGTAATATTACATTTATCTTAAAAGTCCACGATCCAAAATACAATAAACTATATTAAGAAATAAATGACGCTCCCAGTGGACGCATGCAGCGAGATTGAGTCAAGTATGAGATCCAATACCTCCAAGATTCTCTTCTGATGCAATCACCACCACCATGCTACCGCTGCACTAAACCTGTCAGTGGGGAAAAAAGGTGAGCATACTAGCGTATACTCAGTGAGGGAATAAACAATAATAAAAATAATAATAAATAAACGACATAAGTAACCATAATAATACTAATAAGTAGAACCTCAATCTTTAACAAGGAACATCTACGCACATAAAATTTTGCAAGTAAAGCAGGTTTAGTTTATTTCTTTCGTTTTCAAATCAAAATCCATCATAAGCAAATCAAATCATCGGGCATGGCCAACCTTTCGACAATCACGTTGATCAGACGTAATCCCGAACCATCAGTGGGTTTTATATGCAGAGAAAACATGCTATTTCAAAATATACTTTTAAATGCAG
>JAVXUL010000009.1:7940980-7957139 GCA_035590515.1 Trichilia minutiflora
AACCTCGAGATTTTATCTTATTTTTGATATTGTTGTAGTACGATCCCTGTGTTTACATCTTAGTGAAAACTGAGTGTAAGAATTTTTCTTGATTCTAAAAAAAAATACAAATTTGATTTGAATTTCTTTCTATTACTCTTAAATTATAGAATAGCAATAACTCTAGTTTTGTAAATTTGGTAGCGGTAACGTTTTGTATGTAGATTACATGTAGTTTGGTAACCGGCATGATTAATGAACCGACATGTCATTTAAGTGGTACATTGAAGTTATGAGGTGTTAAGTTTCCTAAATGAAAATTACTGTTAAGTCGGTTATTGATTGGGGTAAGGGTAATGTATCATTATCAGTCGGCGCCAGTACGGAATTTCCGGGATATTAACTGTTTCTATTATCGTCTAATTTCCCGCTATACGCTGTTTTTTGGAAGAAAAAAAAGAGAAATAGAGAAATAAATAAACAAAGTACAAAATTGAGTGAGAGAAAATAAATAAATAAATAAACAATTAAAAGATATAATAACATTTGAGTCCCTAATTTTTGAAATATTATAAATAAAAACATAGTTATTACGTTTTTTACACATTTTCACATCATTATCACGTGAGGGCGACAATTAAATTTAAAGTTGACTAGTAAAATTAAATAAAGTCTAACAATATAACAATATTTTAAATAGATTCAATTATTAAAATAATTAATTTGATTTTTATCATGTTACTTATTAAACATATTTTAAATATGCTATTTATTCAAATTCTTACCAATTTTAGTCAAATTATAATTAACTATGTTTTAATTGTATAACATAAAAGCATTATTTTATTATATTATAAATAATTTAAAATAACTATTGTTTTATTATTATTAAGTAAATAAATAAATAGATATAATAAATAATATAATTAGTATTTTTGTTATTTTGAAGCCAACTTAAATGGATGTTCTAGTGTCATATTCATGTTGACTTGACAAGAAATGTTATAAATTGTCAATTTTTTAGCCGACAAATTTATTAAAAATTAGGTAATACATTAGTAATTTGATTGGTGGATTTCTAAAATTAGGTAATCCAAAAACTTAGATGTTTCGAAATTTTTAATAAAATATCAAATAAATTATTAATTTTATTAACGAATTCTTATGTGTATATATATATATTAAAAAAAAGTGATCATAAGGATCTTTAAGAAAAAAATATAAACCAAGGGCTTCCTTATGATTTCCCTAAAATCCAAGGACACGGATGTTATTATCCCGATATAAAGATTTCTGAAACTGTAAACTAAAAACGAGACCCTTATTTTCGGCAAAACCAAAACGAAAACCATCGGAACCGAAACCCTAGATTTAAGTACATTTAATTCCAATTTGGCGTACAAGAGGAACATTTCTAGAGAGAGAGAGAGAGAATTCGTAAATAAAAACAAAAAAATAAAGAAAAACAAAGAGCGGTCGAGAATCATTAAGGACGAATACACACACATCTATTCATCTTCATCTTCTCCATCGTTTTCTCCTCCGTTTGAGGTTCGTTCTTGGGTCATTTTTGTATCGAAATTTATCAATTTTTTTCATATTTTTGACAGTAATAGATCTTCGATTTGTGCAATTAATCGTATATTTCATGCCTTTTTTTGTTATTTTTGAATTTTTTATTTCTTTTTCTTCTATTAGTTGTGATGTATTTGCATTGATCTATTTCCTGATTTCGTTTTGGAGGGAAGAATTCAATTTTGAGAGATCTAAGACCTTTCGGTCTTTTGTTCTAGCGGTCAGAATGGGCATTTCTTTTTGGAATTTTAAATTAATTATATATTTGTTGTCACTGATTATTTGGTTTTTCCGCGCAAGAAAAGGTTAATTGTTGTTGAATTCTAATGTTGTATGGGGATAAATGTTGTACGTTTATCTTTTTTTGGGAAATTCATTTTTTTATCTGGCTTTCGTTTGATTTATTTATTTATTTCACTAATAAACTGGTTTTAATAATAATCCAAGTTGGATGAATGATTTCTAGTTTGCCCTATTCTGTATTTTGAGCAATGTTACTTGTATTATCATTGAATATGTTGTGGCAATTTCTGCGCATGCTAATATATTTGTAATGTTGTGCATTGTTAACTTTTTTTAGTTGTATCATATTTTTCCCCATTTCAAATTGTAAGCAAGTGTCTTGCGAGGATTTGCAAGTGTTGTTTACGTTTCTCTGTTCCTACAGAATGATATGTGCCACGATGCCACATGTTTGTAGAATGATAGGGGGTAGATGTATGGTATTCGACTGTTTTGAATATTCATATATCTATTGCTGTGTTTGGATCTTATATATTGTCTGTAGATGATTATTATTGGATTTGTATTTATGGCACATGTTTTGTTGGCATTGTTATTTAAAACTTTGTTTCATTCATCATCAATTGTAGATTGTAGATCTAAATACTTCAATTTTTATACACAATTTGCATTTAGAATCGAAAGCGAAGCAATGTCATCTAGAAGCACGGAAGTGCATTTGTAATTATTAATGGACAGTTTGAATGCTTCTCTTTTTCTCATTTCCTTGATTATTAGTATTTGATAAGTTTATTTGCTCATGGTTTGGAATTTCATCGCTTGTCAATATAGCATTCTCTATTTTATATGTGTGGACAAAATGTTGAAATGGGATGATTTCCTGCTTTTGTAGATTGTTACAACAATTACACGGTTTCTGAGTCTGGTTGTTCAAGCTGTTATAGAGTAATTTCTATGTTTGTTTGAATTGTATTTAATTTTTATTCAATATTGTATCATTTAATTTTTATTAACTTTTTCAGAATATCGCTCAATTTCAATAAGGGATATGTCTCCAGCATCAAAATCAAAGTCTAAGACCTCTGGAAAAGCTGCCAAGGAGCAACAAAAGGCTTCTACAAAACCTTCTGGATCTACCAATGCAGGAAATGGAGTTCCAGCAAGTGCTTACAATCCAATGTCAGGGACATTCCATACCCTAGATACGTCATTGGTTGCAACTTCTCCCCCTTACCAAGATAATGGTCGGTTTCGAAATATTGATGAAACAGATGGGCACTCTAGCAGCCCACATGGAACAGTATCTGAGTATGATTCAGTTTCCAATAATGGCAGCTGCTCTGGTGAGTCAGAGGACCAAAAAGATAAGTTCTCGAATTCTACTATGCGTCAAGACCCAATACCAGGTTCTGACAATGACAGGCGAGAAAAGATTCGCATAAAGAATGAGAAAAAGCACCAGCGTCAAAGAGAAAAGCGGGCACAGGAGTTGCATGAGCGCTGCTGTGGCTATCTAATGTCAAGAAAACTGGAATCACTTTCCCAGCAGCTTGTGGCAATGGGGTTCTCTTCTGAGCGAGCAACCTCGGCCCTTATGTTAAATGAGGGAAGGGTGGAGGAATCTATTAACTGGCTTTTTGAGGTGAGTGAAGAAGAAGTTCGAAATAAGGAAACTAAGCTTGAGATTGGTGGGAATTTGAAAATTGATATTAGTGAAGAGCTCACACGCATCTCTGCAATGGACATGAGATATAAATGTTCAAAGCAGGAGATTGAGAGGGCTGTTGTTGCTTGTGAAGGTGATCTTGATAAGGCAGAAGATAGTATAAAAGTGCAGAAGCAGGAACCTACTGCTACTACTACACTGAAACTTGAGGACACTGCTGACACTAAGAGCTTGGTGAGATCGCAAGAAAATTTTTTGGCTCCTGTTACAATACAACAGAGAAGGAATGAACCTGATTTTAACAATACCAAGGTAGCAGCTGCAGTTCCAGCAACATATTCAGACCCTGGAAGTAGAAACCTGCATCCTCGTGTTCTAGATCAGTCAAAGTCACTGGCGGATAAAAGGTGGGCTGCTAGTGGTCCAAGTCCTCCCGTTTCAATGACAGGAACAGCACCATTACAAGTAGTACCACCCACAAAAGTAGAAGTTCAGCATGCAATTGTTGGAAATGAAGGGAAATATATTCAGCAAGCTAGGGAACCTCTGATTGTGATGCAGCGCCCTCAATCCATGAATACAAAGCAGATCACAGTCTCTAGTGTAACTGCATCATCTTCGGGAACTGCTGGATGGTATGCAAAAAGTGTTCCAGCTGTTGAAAATATTCGTCCAAATGGTAAGATTCTTCAAGGTTCAGGAAGTCTTGGTACAGAGAATCAGATCTTGGGCCAGTTCTACGGACAAGCTCCTTATAAAGAAATCCCATACATGAACAGCCCAGTAGATTCTTCATCAGCAGGTTTGGGAGGCTTTTGGAGTACAAAAGGTTCATCATCTCCCTCACTTGCATCTCTGTCCAAGCCTCGAGATTCGTGGAACACAATGGGTATGTCTTCGCCTTCTCTTGCGGCTCCATCTTCTCTTGGTCTTTTTGCAAGTTCTGGCTCTGCCGGAGCTTTAGGTTCATCAACGCATGTAGATTGGAACACAGGGGGCTTGATGCCAGATTGCGACTATACTAGTATAGATTGGACTTTGGACACGAACCTGGCTTCATCCAAAACTAGCGGGTTATGGTTCGGGCTTTCTTCTCTATTAAGGAACAGTTCTGGCATGAGGATGGGCAGTACAAATAGCGCCTGCACGCCAGGATTGCAGGATAATGGAGTGGTTGCAGAAACATCATCTCCTGCTGGGTTGCGCGAGTGGACCTCTCCCTTTGCAGAGAAGGATATTTTTAGTGTGCCTAGGCAGTTTGTGACTTCTCCTTCACCTTAGGAGATAGGAGAAAGAAATCACCTGTTCCTGGTCTAACCGGTATATGGTTGGCCGTGCGGATGGTTGTTTCTGCTTTACCATTCAAAAAATGAATCTAGTTGTTTCTGGGTTATGCTTATGCAGTTATTTCATTGTCTCTGAATATCTATTGCATTGTTTTGGTTGGGCAATCATCTTGAAACTGGATCGCTCTTCTGGTCACCATTTGCTGGTTGCAATAACCTTAAAATTGATATTAACCATTAAACCTCATAAACCATCTGGTACGTAAACAATATGAGATTAGTTGTGAATTCGCTCAAGAAATTACTATCCGCAAACCGCTTAAAATGTAACGTTTTACCGTTTCAAAGTCAGTTCTCAATTACATTTTTCAGTATCTTATAACTTATTTTGCTGATTCAATATAAACCTGCAATTTATTATTTATCTGCTGTTCTAGTTAATGCAAACTTATGATTTATTTTCTTTGGATAGCTGAAATGGGTATCTTATTATCACCATATGTTAGAGTCAAAAAATTCTAATCACACGCATCTTATTTTAAAAATAATTGAACGGAAACATTAAGAGATAGCTAATATATTTGATCAAAGGGTCAATGCAAAGACATTGGGATCAAGCATTCCAGCTTTTCCTTTATACTGTAACCTTAAAAAGTTACTTTTTAATTATAGTATCTCATCATCAATGTTCAATTGCCGATTAGAAAGAAATATATAAACTAAATAACATCTAAACAACAAAATATATCACCTTATTAGGTGTACATTTTTTTTCTTATTTTATTAATAAAATTCTCCCTTTTCAACGAAAAACATCCTTCATATATACACTCGCTGCACTCTCAAGTTCAAGACGTAGTAAAAGTCAGTCACAATACATATAATCTTTACATAAACTTGAATCACGAAAGTACATTTAATACTACATCCATGACTATGTATCCTAAAGTATGTTTAATAGTCCATCCATGAGCATGTATCCTAAATCGATGATTTTATGATTATCACTCCAAAACAACTGCAAAATAAGTCCAAGAATCAAAATACTTACAGTGACAACTATTGCGAACTATTAAACAGCTTTATTCCCCAATATATATCCTCGCAATGCCTCAAATGAGGAACAATAGTAGCAGTATCAATCACACTCTTCGCCTTGCAGTCATAAACTGGAGGAGCATGAAAACAAGGCTCCAGTGACAAGCCTCGAACACAAACAGGGTCTGGCATTGTTCGATTTATCTTGTACAGTATCCATGGCTTTTTACCTCCAAGACCTTGAGCCACATAGCCAAAGGTTGACCATGCACTTGTGACTAAAACATCCGTCAGACTTAGAAGATTGATTTCAGCCCATGCCTTCTGGTTGTGTAAATTATTCCCATATTTTTGTTCTTCCTCATGACTAGGCTGATAGACAGCAATCACTTCCCCATTTAAAGTTGGATGCTTCAGATATATATTCTTCATTTTCTCAAAGTAATCAGGGACCAAACACGTTATAAGAACAGCCTTAGATATATGCTTTCCAGACCGAGCAGATACAGACTTATCCATATTCACATCAGGCAACAGTTTTTCCTTATGAGTACAGTTCAAAATTTGATTCATAACATATTGAAAAGGACTAGTTTCAGTATCAAGCACTCTTATTTGGATGCCAATTCGCTCTTCGGCTTGGGCCAGGTACTGCTTATAGTATCTAGTCACTAGTTTCCAAACATGATTAGAAGGATGAAAAAGATACCTTCCCAAGTGATGGAAAACAGTTTCTTTGTCTGGAAATAACTTGTCTAATTCTTCCTCAAAAGAAGACATCAGGAAAAGAGATGGAAGAAAGTAGATATTTGACTTCATAATCAACCAGGGAATTTTTCTTAGAAGAGTTTGATCTTGATCACAGAAAAAGAGCTTGTCATGATGATCGTAATCATGTGATAGATACAGATAAAGATATGATGGCAGCAACTCAGTTGATGCATTTATCATATTGTACTTCAGCATATTCCCATAACTATGAACATGATTCCGCTCAAAACTGTAGAATTGATTCTTGAAGGGAAAGTCCATGGGCAATATCCAAGATGCATGTGGGAATGGCTCGCAGAAAAGATCAGCCATGCCAGCTTCTTCATTAATGAGCAGAACTCGGTTTGTAAGAAGAGAATAAAGAAAAGCTGAAGTTATGCTCAATATCATGTTTCCCAAGCCACAGGAAGCCACCCAAACAACATACTTACACTCTGAAGCACTGTCAATTTGACCAGACATCATTTGTTCTATGCTTCTTTTGTAAGCCTTGGTGCCGGGTCCGCATCGTTTATGAAGCTTTTCATAATCTCGTAGCTTGGAAACAAGGTAGGAAGAAGGCTTATGTGGTGAAGATTTGCGATATAATACAGACTGGTACCTGCTTAGGCAAGATGCATCTCTGAAGTCTGGTGTCAGAAGTCCGCCAAGCAGTTTGTCACTGGTAGGTTGAGAAGAACCATGGTTTAAACCTGAAAATAGGAGGAAAATGAAGTATAATTACCAGATAAAAGATTATGAGAGATACTGGATATTCCAAGTTCTATGGAAAATCACACACAAGCAGCATGCACTTCCATTTATTACAGCAGGAGCATGAGACGGGCCGGAACATGAGAATTTGGCTCTAACTCATTTAAAACTAAGGCATGACACTAAGCATATATCTTGAGATTGTTGTGCTTCTATTCAACTTTGATCCCGCTTGTACTTGATAACTAATGATTCCATTTATCAACAGCAGTGAATTAAAGTTCACAACACCTCAATCCCGAGAACATACTAACAATCATTCAGTACATAGACTTGTAATAGAGAGAACCTATCTCCGCTGCGATTTGAGAAGACTTGCAATAGAGAGAACTCTCCCGCTGTGATATGAGAAACACTTTCATTGAAAGTACTATAGAACATAAAGCGGCAATTGGACGCAAACTGACCTCAAGATGGTTTTTCACCAAAAAATATCATGCAAATTCTGAGGAAATAATCTGATTCATACAGGTTATTTACTAAATTACAGTTCCCTGCTTAAACCTTCATTATTTAGTTCCTACTAGGACCAAAATACCCAACTCTCCGTTGAAACATCATAATAAACAAAACGAGCCAATATATTTCAAGTAATTTAATCGATAACCCTCTTTACCCAATAAATGAATAACTTACTGATACTGATATGGTTTGGAAGTTCTACTTCAAGAATATTCCACAAATGAATATTTTTCAAAAAACGAACAGACAAACAAATCTATCGGAAAATTAAACTAAACCACAATGAACCTACCAGCAGCAATCATTGGATTCAGCACTTCATCTCTGTAAATTAACAGGAGTATGACTAGCACAGGCAAAACAATTACAACAGTTGCCAGTTTCAGAAACCATGAAATTCTGTATCCGTTTTGCTTCATCTGCACCTTGAAAAAACTTGTTGATTGCTTGCCGTTTGAGGTCTGAAAGCAACCATCTGCAAACATTTATGTACCCGGAGACATCATTTATTCCCACTAAATCACGTAATAATCTCGAAAAATCGTAGAAATTAATCCCACGTGATTACCTGGAAATGGAAGCAGACGGAAGAGGCAAAGTGGTAGCTTCTGATACGTCTACGATGGTGATGCCTTGGAAGTCCATATTTTCGTCTTATAAAAATCTTCCCAGTTTAGAAGAATGACCCCCGCTTACCCAAAGGAATAAATAAAATAATTCCGGAGAAAAAGTCATCAAATAAGAGTGATGAAATAATCAATACGGTCCCTCTACTCTACTCTAACACTCTTATTTGATGAATTTTTCTCCAGAATTTATTGTGTATTAATTTGGTTGCTTGCTAAGGAAAATAATTGACTTTTCTTAATAAATTCTTTTAATTAGAGGATCATGTTTTTGCATGTTTGTGAGTAAACTCCCCCAATAATTCTAAACTTTTAATTATTCATTCATTCACAATTCATCTTCGAGTATTAAACTTAAAAGAGGTAATTCAAGTTTTTCCATTTCCTATCCCCACAAACCTTCGTTACATACTTACTCATTATTAGTCATTGATGTGCAATAGGGATTGATTAGAAGGATTTAATTTATACACACTTTCGTCTTAAATACAAGTGAGGATAAAAAAAGTGACACTCAATTGAAAATGCAGAAAATTAAGTTTCAAGGAGCTAAACAAAAGACAAGGGAAGGGTGTAATCGATAATTAATTTTAACAGAGGGATCTTACTGTATTTCTATCAATTTTTGGGGAAAGAAATGTAATTATTCTTTTTAGGCCAAAACCAACAAAAAAAACGACGGAATTGAAATCCTCATTTAAATACATCGAATAGTTATTTCGGGTACAAGAACAACATTTTGGAGAGACAGTATTTATCAATAAAAACGAAAAAGAAAAGAAAAGAAAACCGAAAACAACGAGCGATAGCGACGGCATTAGGCACTAACGCGCAAAGAACTATTCATATTATCATTATCATCGATTTCTCCGTTTTGAGGTTCGTTGTGGGATTAGTTCTCTTGCGAAATTCATTATATTTTTTAATAGTGATAGATATTCGATTAGTCTAATTAATCTTATATGTCACGTGTGTTTATTTACTTATTTTCCTTTTAATGTGGGTGGTATTTAACTTTTTCCCTATTGGGTATGATGTATTGATATTGATCTCTTCCCGAGATTTCGGTTTTGGGTGTAGAATATAGTTGTCAGAGATCTAATCCTTCTGTGTTTTAATTTTGCGGCCAGATTACGCATTTTCTTTTCCTTGGGCGGGGGATTTTACAAATTTTTTATGTTGTATGTTGTGTCTGGGTATTTGTTTTACTGTGTAGGAATGGTGAACTAGCGAATTGGATGAATGTCGAATACGAATCGGTTTTCCATTTTTCTTTTAATTTATTGGTTTTTATTTGATTTAATAATATTGTCGGAGAGCTAATGAGCATTAAACATTGCATTCAGAAACTCGTTGGTAATTATAATCTGAGCTTGCTGAATGATGCAATGTTTGACCAATGCTGTAAGTTGATTATCCCTGTTTTGAGGTCGTGATTCTACTTTGGATTCAACATTGAATTTGCTGTGGCAAGTTGCACACAGCACACTTGGTAGGATATGGGTATACTGTGAATAGTTCTTGTTTTTGAGGTTGCTGAGGTTCATTGAGAGTAGTGAAGGAAGTGTATATTTCGACTCATGAGGGTTTATATCTACCAATTTTGTTTCCTCATTTCGATATTTTGATATGTGTGCACGTGCTCTTTGATTGATTAGAGTCCTTATGGTATTTATTTATCTCCTTTTGGTGAGTTATCTGTCAACTGAATTGGTTGCATGTAATTCATGTTTTACTGATGTTTGCTGTGCATTTTTTCATTTCAAGGTGTAAGTAGCTAGGAGAATTTTATTTTTATTTCAACATATAGGGTCATGGGATTATCTATAGATGACTAGTCTTCCACCAGTTTGTTTATCACATGTTTGATGTGATGGTGTTCGAGGCTTTGTCTATAATCATAGACTGAGAACTTATATTGTCACACATTGTTTGCATTCTGAAAATCTATGAGTGACAATTGCATTTATTGCTTGAATTTTCTTCTTTTTGTTGTTTCCTTGATGACATTAGGCAATTAAGTGCTTGCTATTCTTTTGTATTGTTGGAGTTTTAGATTCTAACCCATGACACCCTTTTGTTTCTTCTTTAACTCCTGTGTGATATTAACTAAAGGGCCCACATTGATACAAAAAATAGTGGAATGAGTTTTTCCCTTCATGACAAATCTAAGGGAAATGTGGTGTTTTTAACAGTGAATCAATGATGTTTGATTCATCATACTAAAATACACATTATTAATTTCTTAATAAGATGCATTTCATGAGAGTACAAATTGAGAATTGATCTTTTTTTCTTCCTTTGAGGGTATTGCGATGGAATACATTCATGCTGTTAAAAACTGACAAATTGAGCCAATTGTTATGCATTGATTGCACAACTGATATTTGTTAGTAATCCCTTTCTGAACGGTGTACAAAATATTGTTTTAGTTGCCTGTTTGGAGACTAATAAATATAAATTCTCTTAGGAGAATTGCATTTTGGAAGAGTTTATTAGCTTTTGTATCACTGCCCAACTGCATTAATAAACTTCTGCTGTTGTTCAAACTTCTCAAGGCTGTTTTCATCGAGTTCTTTGTGCAATCATGAAATCTCAAGGTTGAAAGGTTTCCCTATACTTATAAATTGCTGCCATAATGACATGGTTTCTGAATTGTGGTTATTGAGTTCTTTTATAGTTTTTCCTAGATTCACAATTATTGTTATTTCTAAATTCTGTGTATATATATATATTCAGTTAATGGCTATAATATGTGTTTCATTATGTTGTACTTAATGATAACTTTACTTGAATGGTGTAATGTGATAACCACGTCATATCCTTTAAATAGTATTTAGTGATAACTTTACTTGGGTGGTATGACGTGATGTCTACGTCCTATCATTATATTTTTTATTTACTTTTTCAGAATATCATCTTGTCTAAACTGAGGGAAATGTCTACAGCATCAAAATCCAAGTCTAAGTCCTCTAGAAGAGCTGCCAAGGAGCAGCAAAAGGCTTCAATTAAGCCTACTGGTTCTACCAACACTGGAAATGGCATACCTGGCAGTGCTTACAATCCAGTATCAGTGACATTTCATACCCTAGATACATCATCTGTCACCTCTTCTACCCCTTACCATGATAATAGTCGGTTCCGAAATATTGATGACACATATGACCATTCTAGTAGCCAACATGGAACAATTTCTGAGTATGATTCAGTTTCCAACAATGGCAGCTGCTCAGGTGAGTCAGAAGACCCAAAAGAGAAGTTTTCCAATTCAACTCCTAGGCAGGAGCCTATACCAGGTTCTGACAATGACAGGAGAGAAAAGATTCGTGCGAAGAATGAGAAAAAGCATCAGCGTCAGAAAGAGAAGCGGGTTCAGGAATTGCATGAACGCTGCTGTGGCTATCTAATGTCAAGAAAATTGGAAGCACTTTCTCAGCAGCTTGTGGCAATGGGGTTTTCATCTGAGAGGGCAACCTTGGCTCTTATGTTGAATGAGGGTAGGGTAGAGGAATCAATTAACTGGCTTTTTGAGGTGAGCAAAGAAGCAAGTCATAAGGACCCTAAGCTTGAAAGTGGTGGGAATTTAAAAATTGATATCAGTGAAGAGCTTGCACACATCTCGGCAATGGCAGTTAGACGTAATTGTACAAAGCCTGAGGTTGAAAGAGCTGTTGTTGCCTGTGAAGGTGATCTTGATAAAGCTGAAGATAGTGTAAAAGTGCAGCAGCAGGAGCTACCTACTACTCCGCTGAAGCCAGGAGACACTGCTGACACCAAGAACCTGGTGAGACCACTAGAAAAACTTGTATCTTCTGTTACAATACAGCAGAGAAGGAATGATCAAGATTTTAACTATACCAGGGCAGCAGCCACAGTTCGATCAACTTTTTCTGATGCTGGAAGTAGAAACCTACAATCTTCAGGTACAAATCAACCAAAGCCATTGGCAAATAAAAGGTGGGCTGCTAGTGGTGCAAATCTTGTTCCATGGACAGCAGCAACACCAATGCAAGTCGTATCTCCTGCAAAAGTAGAAGTTCGGGATGCTGTTGTTGGAAATAAAGGGGAAAATATTCGGCTAGTAAGGGAGCCTGTCATTGTGATGCAGCGCCCTCGGTCCCTGAATGCCAAGCAGATCCCATCGTCTAGTGTAACGGCATCACCTTCAGTGACTGCTGGATCGCACTCAAAAAATGTTCCATCTGTTGAAAATGTAGGGCCAAATGGGAAGATACCTCAGAGTACAGGAAGTGTTAGCACAGAGAGCAAGAGCCTGGAGCAGTTCTTTCGACAAGCTCCTTACAAGGAAATCCCTTGCATGCACAACCTGTTAGATTCTTCGTCAGCCAATTTGGGAGGTTCATGGAGGATAGCAGGTTCTTCATCTCCTTCACCTACAACTCCCTCCAAGCCTAGGGGTTCATGGAGCACAAGCGGTATGTCACCTTCACTTGCGGTTCCATCTTCTCTTGGACTCTTTGCAAGTTGGGGCTCTGCTGGAACTTTAGGCTCATTGTCACGTGTGGATTGGAATACCAGGGCCTTGTTGACTGAGTGTGACTACACTGGTATAGATTGGACCTTGGATACGAGCTTATCATCATCAAAATCTAACAGATTGTGGTTTGGGCTCTCTTCTTTATGGTCCAACAGTTCCGGCGTGAGGATGGGCAGTCCAAATGGCACCTGCATGTCAGGGTTGGAAGACAATGGAGTTGTTACAGAAACATCACCTATATCTGGCTTGCGTGAGTGGACATCTCCTTTTGCGGAGAAGGACATATTTAGTCTGCCTAGGCAGCTTGTTACTTATTCTCCTTAGGACTAGCAATAGGAATATGGAGGAAGAGGAGAAAGAAAACACCAGCTTGTTGATTGAGTTGGTGTTTGGTTGACTGTGTTGATTGTTGTTTCTGCTTTACCAATCAAAAATGAATCTAGTTGTTTCTGGCTTATGATTTTCAATTTATTTCGTTGCCTTGAATTTCTCTTGCATCATTTTATCGTTTTCTTTGCGTTGATGTTACCCTGAACCGGTCAGCGTTGTCTGGCCTTAACCATCATAACTTCAGGGATAACGGTTTGAAAAGGTAAAATGTGAATAGCATGAGCATGACTCCTATCCCACATGGTACTGCAAAATTTTAACATTTGTTACATCATTGAACATCTTCTGTAATGGAATTTTTATTCTTGCTTGGAGTAGCAAAAATTCTTTGGAGTACCTAAAGAGAATTTGCTTTAAGAATAGTATACGTAAACCAAGCTATAGTATGTACCGCCAGAAGACAGAAGGTGGTTCAACTGGGGTAAGACAAGGCTCTCCTCGTAGACTCGGCACACAAACTGTGTAAAACTCTCCCTACAACTATCTATTTTGAAATCAACCATCTCACAATCATAACACGTCCTATCTTTCAGATCACAATTTACCAACTTCTGATAATTGTTGTATATGTTCTTAATCGACAACCAATCAGATCAGGATGTGGTTTTTAACTTTTCTTCCTTCCACTCCACATGATATGCCATAATAACTCTTTCGTTATCCTCTGGATAGAAGTTGAAATGGATAACTCCACGGTAAGGATAGCTCTTAGCGTTGCGATTTCTCGGTAAATCCAAACAAAAATAGAAGAATGTAAAGTTTAATATTGTAGAATCAAACAAGCTTGTCAAATAACAAACGGATTAAAGAGAGCATTGAAGCTTTAATCGGTAAATAGTTCAGCTATAAACTAAGCGAATATAAAATATAGATTTGGATTTGTTATGCTTCAAACTAATTAGGAAAATAGCGCAATCAAAGTTTACTTTGATTTATGATTAATAATTACTGTTCGTTTATCCACACATCATATTTAACAATTGGTAATTAACACCTCAGTTTTAAAGATATTGTGATTTAGCAATAACTTATGGTCAAAAATTTTATGCATACTGAAATAAATTTGATTAAATGTGTCATTTGATCTCTCCTGGCACCCATTTATGTTAATCTTGACCTTCGAATGAAGATATAAAGAAAGAGATGAAAATTTTCATTAACAAGTTAAATTGTAGATTTATTGCTGACGAAGGGAGGAAAGAACAACATCTTGTAGGGAACTGTCTCTCTTCATGGCAGCTTTGAACTCATCGAATGTGACTTTTCCATCGCTATTTGCATCCATCAGGTCAAAGATCTCATCCAGCTTTCCAGGTTCTGTAATATCAACTGGAAGGCAGTCGTCCGGTAAAGCCTGATCAATACAATAATTTAATGAATCTCTGTGTCATATTCACATTTACTTGCATGAAATTAAGTTGTGGAGGGAACCAGATAATTTACTCGAAGCATGGATGCTACTTCTTCCTTTGTAATGCACCCAGATCGATCTGTATCATACATCTGTCATCAAACAAAGATCCATTAGCTTACAATGCAGATCATACTTTTTCTTTTACTCCAGGGGTATGCCAAAATCATGTAAGGTTGTGTTACATATTTGTGTTCTTATATTAATCATATTATTTATAATTTTATTTAAAATGGGTTAATAGAATAGTTATGAACTCAATACTCGTGATTTAAAGAAATTGGACTTGACGTCTTTAATAAACTAATGAGGCGGTTAATATAAGCTAGTGGGTTTGTTAAAGTTTTTTATGAGAAGATCTAGTAAAACCAACTAAAGTAGAATATATTGTAACATTCTGGTCCAATGAGGGGGGAAAGTGGCGTCGGGGTCGAGGAAGCCTGAATAAAAAGCGGCTTCTGACAGGCTTCTAAGATGGCAGGGATGAACCGAATCCCATATCAAAATAGGAGAGAAAGTTACTGGATTATACATGTAGAGTTAGAACCAAGTTATCAACAAAGCCTTTTGGGATGAGTTGTAGTTTAATTCCAAGAACTACGCAATTAAGCGTGCTTGGACAAGAGCAGTAACAAGATTAAGCGTGCTTGGATAAGAGCAGTAACAAGATGGGTGACCTCTTGGGAAGTTCTCAGGATAACCCATTCCAAGAACAAAATCGTGAGATCCCAAAGGTTGGGTCAAAGCGGACAATATTGTTGACAGACTTGGATCAGGTGTTACATATATTCCCTCTCGACTTTATATAAAAAAAACATAAAAGGTGCCTAGAACCCTAGAATGTCTTTATTCTATTGAAAGGATTGTGCTATACATAGAAAACATATATAATGATCTAATCCTAGCACATAGATCCATAACTCAAATAAGTACACATTCTTCTCCAAATTTTTATATTCTATATTCATATATATACAATTAAGGTAATAAAATTTTCTACTGTTGATATCAGAGTCAGTGCATATATGATTTAAAATCAAAATAAACTGTTTGGATGGATTTTTAGCTCATATGATTGTATTCATTCTTGTCAAATATTTTATGTTATTTTTGTTCTTAGATCTGGTTATAAAGTTAGGACTTTTGTCCTTTTCATTGATTGCTTTGTATTGATATAAAATACGTGCTCTAATTTGTTATAGATAGAGAATATTTTGGATTACAATTTTATTGTTTTCATATTGGATCCAATTTGCGTATTTTTGATTTAATGTATTTTTTTAAGAAAAATAACCGGAAATGACCACTGTTTACAGTGGGTGTTCAAAAAAGATCATTGTACATAGTTTCAATCAAAATTAACCTAAATTATTGTTTTTTGACCCAAATACCCTTTAAAAAAATAGGTTGAGGATATGTTGTGTTTTGAATGGTGAGAAGAGATTAAAATAGGTTGAAGAT
>JAVXUL010000009.1:7957239-7976115 GCA_035590515.1 Trichilia minutiflora
TTTTTATAATTACTTATTATCAAAGTAACATAATTATTAAAACTGATAAGAGCAACTGATTTTCTTAATTAATGAAGACATTATAAAGAATGTAATTAAGAAATTTGTCTATCTAAAAAAAATAAATTTTGAATTACATATTTGCTTGAATACATAATTTGAAAAATTTTATCTATCTAAAAGAGATATATTTTTCAGATTATGTGTATTTATTATCTATTTATTTTATGCATAAAGACTATTAGTAGAATTATTTATTCTATCCAAAGGGAGTTAATAATGATACGTTCGACGTATCAATATTAATTGTATAATATCTTTTATTATTAATTAATTACAGTGCAATTTGTTCAAACAATTTTCTTCAACGTTAATAATAACAATACTATGATTAAAATCCTAGTTGGTTTTAATTATAAGAAATGAAAGCAAAATATAGAGTTTGCTTTGGGTATCATAACATAGATTTAGTTCTATATGTTTATTCAGAATCACCTCCCATTAAGAATAGAACTACTGATGAGAAAAGTTGTTGTGCCAAATGAAAAAAGACGAATCGCTTGAGTTTGTTAGTTATGAAGAGATCTATTATAGAGTATTTGCTCAGTAAATTATCTAAAACTGTCAATGTTAGAAATCTTTATACTGAAGTTAAAAAAGGCACTATATTTTAAATCAGTCAAATGAGAAAAATCTTTTAAGTGATATGATTTAATCAAGTTTTGATTTAACAACACCTGACCTGACCAGGTATAATCTAGACACAGTTCACACAATAGCTTGGTTCAATAAAACTATACCCCAATTCGACCTTTTCCCGATTCAGTTAAACTGACTAATGTTCTTAAACCTGGTTCAAGGCTTAAACCATCTTCAATTAAAGCCAAAACTTAGTACCCTAAGGTTTTTCAATATATTGGATTGATTTATAGTCTCAAAACCTGTATTTGAGCATTCAAAATTCAGAAATTTTTAGAAGTATTTGAGTAAAGAAAGGAAAAATGACAGCTTTGCACTATCTTAGTTTGTCAACACATCGGAGAAGAGTTAATTTCATTATTCCTAACTTGTATGAAAAGAAATATGTACTGTAAGATAATCCGAGATTTGAGACTATTTTGATTCACGTGAATACTAAAATATTTAAAGACCGAGTATATGCAGTAATTCTTTGAAGTAAAAAAGATTGTTTCAATTTTTGAGTAAGGAAACGTGAAGAATCTTAAGAAATCATATTTACAGTCACATTTAAACGAATATAAAATTAGGATATTAAATCTAATTATCTTTAAATTAAAATTCATACAGTAAAGAATGGTTAAACTCAAGGAACTAAGGAACTTGATGAAGTCAAATAAGAGAGAATCAAAGCTAAAAGTTAAAAATGACATAATGATTGAAGTTCATTCTATAGGAACGGCTACATTAGAGCTAGACATCAGTTTTCAGCTTATTTTAGAGAATATTTTTTTTTTATATATTGTCTTTTTGAAAGAGTTTAGTTCTATTTTTTTGTTGGACAAAACTAGATTTTGTTTCAATTTTAAAAATAATAAAACTGATGTGATTTATGACTCTAATATTATTGGTAACTATAATCTGTTTGATGGATTGTATAGATTCTCTCTGTCCCTTAACACTTCTAATTTGTCTTTCAATATAAAAAATTGTATTATTAAGAGGTCTTTAATTAAGGAAAAATCCTTGACATTGTGGTATAAATGTTTAGGTTATTTATCTAAAAAAAGAATTGAGAGATTGATTAAGGTTGAGATTCTTTCTATACTGTATTATAAAGATGATTTAAGAGATTATATAGACTGTGTAAAAGAAAATTTGACCAAAACCAAGAAAAAAGAGATATTCCTAGTCAAAATTAGTTAAAGATCATTCATACAAATATCAATAGACCTTTCTTTACTATTCTACATGATAACAAATACGTACTCAATTTTATTGATGACTTTTCTTGATATAGTTATGTTTACTTGACTAAAAAAATGTCTAAGGCTTTTGATAAGTTCAAAGCTTATTTGGTTGAAGTCGAGAAACAACTAAAAAAGATTATTAAGATCGTCAAATCAGACATAGATGATAAGTATTAAAACAAGTATATTACAGGTGGACAATAATAAAAACCCTCTATTAAGTTTTTAAAAGAGGTTAGGATAGTTCTATTATACACTATACCTAGTACTTCTAAACAAAATAATGTAGCAGAATGTCGTAATCACACTTATGAAAATAAAAAGAAGTATGGGATGAAGCCATTAAAATAATTGTTTATATTGTTAATCATGTATTAATAAGTCCGTGTCTAAAACTCCATTTGAATTATAGACTAATAAAAAGTTAAGTATGAATCACTTTCACATTTGGGACTGTCATATAGAAGTAAAGATTTATTATCCACTATAGAATAAGATATATTCAAAGACAGATTGATCCTGTTTTATGGGTTATTCTATTATCCTACACATGGTACCAAAATTATTGAGTCTTAAGTAGTTAAGTTTCTAAAATTAGATATAGTTGATATAAGTCATCTTGAATCTAAGGATCAAGAAAAACTAAAAGATATAGCTTCTATACATGTGATGCCGATTACTTTTCTTAAAAAAGAAAGTGATAATGCACAACAGATTCAATAGAGAGTGTCACCTACTGTTGAAGAAGAGATACAGACAGATATGCAAATTGAAGAAGAAATTATAGGACCTGCATAAGTTCCTGAAGTTCCTCTTAAGAGATCATAGACAATAAGAAAATCAATAAATTCTTATGATTATTATGTTTATCTCAGCAAGGTAGATTTTGACATAGGTTAGGATTTAGATCCAGTGAGTTATAATAAAGCGATTAATAGTCATAATTCTGATAAGTTATTAAATGCTATGAGAGATGAAATACAGTCTATATCATATAATAAAGTATAAAAAATAGTTAAATTGCCTAAAGGGTTTAAACTAATATATTAGAAATGGGTGTACAAGATTAAAAGGAACAGTAAGAGCAATGATGAAAGATTCAAGGATAAACTGATAGTAAAAGATTTCACACAAAGAAAAGGTATTAATTTTACAGAAATTTTCTCGCTGGTGTCTACTAAGAATTCTTTTAGAATCATTATGGCATTGGTTACTTATTATGACTTAAAATTTCATCAAATGGATATCAAGACAGTTTTTCTTAATGGTGAGTTAGGTGAAAAAGTTTATATGACTCAATCTGAAGGATTTATCGAGAGTGTTAAGGAATATTTGGTCTACAAGTTAAAGAAGTCGATTTATGATTTGAAGCAAGCTTCTTGTTAGTGGTATATGAAGTTTAACAGTGTGGTTACTTCTTTTGGTTTTGTGAAAAATAAGGTTGATCAATACATCTATATGAGGATTAGTGGGAGTAAGTTCATTTTTCTTATTTTTTATATGGATTACATTTTACTTGCAAGTAATGATATATTTTTGTTTCACGAGATAAAGTTACTATTAACCAAAAGCTTTGACATAAAGGATCTTGGAGAGGCTTTTTGTAGAGTTATTAGATTATCTCAAAAGATATATATATCGAGTATTAAAAAGATTTAACATACTAACATGCAAGCCTAGGAAGGTACCTATTATAAAAAGAGACAGGATTAGTAAATATCAGTGTCTTAAGAATGATCTTAAAAGGGATGCAATGAAAAATGTTTCATATTCGTATACATTTAACAGTCTCATATATTCATAGATTTGTACTAAATCAGATATAACTTGTGCTATAAGTATTCTTGACCGATACATGTCAAACCTTAGATATGATCGGTAGGTTATAGGTAAGAAAGTGACGAGATATCTATAAGATATAAAGGATTTCTTACTGATGTATAAAAAGGTTGACACTATTGAGCTAATTAGGTATTCTGACACAGATTTTGATGGATATCTAAATGACATAAAGCTTACTTTAGGTTATATCTTTATACTAACAGAAGGAGTTATTTCTTTAAAAAGTGTAAAATAAACTCTAACAACTTTCTCAATCATATATATAGCATTTACTCATATTGTTTGGCTCAAAAATTTGATTTCAGAGCTTCAAGTGTTGATTCGACTTTAGGCCTGTGAAGACCTATTATGATAACAGTGTAAAATTCTAACATACCATGTTTCTTAAAACATAAAAATAAGTTTGCATGTCAATGGATCTAGGAATTGAATTGCATATGGATGAATTTAAAAGTATGTAAAATTATATATATTCTTGTCAACCTTGCTGCTTATGGTTCAATTTTTTGAAGCTTGAAATTATCAAATTAGGTCCTCCCTTATCAAGTGATGCTCTTAGCTCCTTGTTCTCCCTTTTGGCTTTGTTAGAATCAATCAAAACACTTTAATTAATTTTAGATTTTCTAGCAAAACCCTAAGTTTTTAACTCTTAGAAAATCAATTTCAACACTTGAAATTGATTATACCTAAGTCAAGATCACTTCACAATGATCTTAAAACATTCTTTAATTAAAAGAAATAATCAAAAATTGATCACTTATGCAACCTAGGAGTGGACGACAACAAGTGAGCAAAAATACCTAAAATGTTCATTTTTCTTTTTCAAAAACATAATGAAAAATAAAACTAATTTTCTTTATATATTTATTTTATTTTATTAACATTTAATTAAATTAAATAATTGGATATAATGTTGTCAAATAAAAGGACTAGATTGGTACAAATCTCATGTGAATCCATCATTCATTTAAAATTAGGTGTAAGGCTAAGATTTAGTCACTTATCAACATTTTATTTGTTAGAATAAAATGTTAACATACATCATTTATTTCATTGTCAAGTTTAGGTTAATCAATTAAATTGTCTTAACTTAATATATTAAAGTAATGTATAAAATGATTAGAAAAAAACTAAACCAATTGTGGATAAGACTTAATAGGTTCATCATAAAGCCGAAAGTAAACGATATAACCGAATTAAACTTCTTTAATTCTTTTTATATCCTGAATTAAACTCTTTAATTTTTTATTTAATTAATCTTCTACAAGATTAATTAAATATGTCTACAGATCAATATTGACATCTAGCCATATAATAGAGCCTCCGAATTACAATGAAGTGCAAAACTTCAATAATGAACTTTTTCATCATCATTTATCGTATAATTCAATCTTTCTGTCACACAATGCTCCAATTGGATTAAAGATATGCTATAATCATTAAACCCTTTTAAATCTAATGTTATGTATAATAAATAACATATACCGACTCAATTGTATATTTTTATTGAGAACACACTCCTCAATCGCACATAATATACAATCCCGATTAAGGATTTTAAGAGTTAAATATGACTTATTCATATAAAGTATTCTACCTCAAATACTAAAACTGACGGATCCTTTCTTGAACATTCACATACCATTATAAATGTCTCACCACGCCAATGACTACTTATCACAAGCCTAAGTACAAACTTATCCTGAGTAATATCAAAGTATGATAATTTATTTACAAGGTAACCATGATATTGTAAAGTCCAATGATCATTTACACAACTGATACAACGAATATCCAATTGACAATTAAGTGTAATTAGTATTTGGACAATTCATGCGAGTCTGTTCAGTGAACTCATACTTAATCAATGAACACTTATACACTACCTTTAATATCTCCATATAAGTAATCTATGAGATCGATTATTCTCTATCACACATAGAGCAAAGATAATGTATATTAGTCTTTCTGGTATTATAAAAATCCTATTTTATAATTTTACGACTAGAAATATTGAGGAATAATACTACTAATATATAGTCTCATAAATATGAACTCATCATAACAATATATATTACATACATTCCATGGATTTTATCATTGTATGTAAATCAAATATACATATATAAATGATAAAAGACAATATAGATATAAGAAAATACTCATTTTATTAATCATAAGATTTAGAAGAGTTTTTACAGAATTTACAATCATATATCACATCATGATTGGCTCTAAAGCATACAATTCTTTCAAACAATATTGCTGTAATCTATTCCAAGAATAACAAGATTAATAGTGAATTGAAACACATACTGATCAAGTACTTGATAGTCAGGGATTTAGTGTAAAAAAATATTGTGATAGAAAATATTATAACAAATGTTAGTTGATCCTTTAACTAAGGTCTGTGACCCTTACATAGATTTTGAGTAGCATGTTGTAAACATAAGTATATAGGGACTTGATGATACTTTGATTTAGCAAAAGTCTACTATTATATATGTTTTCAGATATTTATATATAAATACACACTATTCTCATATGATTGTTTATTATGTTACTTTGATGATCATCATATTATGTTTATTGTTCAATATGTTAATTGAGATGTACTATAAATCTTAGGTATGACAATTATATTTAATATGTCTATCATTACTATATAAAGTCTTGAGATTAAGAAAATGATAGTTAGAGATATGGACTTATGAAGTTAATGATTATATTAGATATATCTATTGATGCTATATAAAATCTCAAGAATAAAGTTATAATAGTTACAGGCATATGGACTCATTGGAGTATGATAGTTTTCTAGCTTCAATGTTATAACACAGGGGTAAAAAACTATAATAACGATCGATAAAGTAATAATGGATTTTCTTATGAACTCGTCTAGATATCATACTTTACTACACTATTAGTCCTAGGATCTATACCGATTTAATTGATAATATTTGTGATTTTAAATTGATTATATATTAATAATGGGATACATTAATCATTATAATATAATATTAAAGATTAAATTAGATTGTATTATTTTAAGATGTTGAACTTACTATTATCATTTTTAATGTAGCTATATAAAGTGTTTTCCTTTATCATTAACCTAAGAATATTTTTAAAAACTAAAATTATTTTTAAAAACTGATTAATGTAACCCAAACATTTATGGGCTTACATTAATTATATTGTTTATATTTTATTTAAAATGAATTAATAAAATAGTTATTGAGTATAGTAACTTAATACATGTAATTTAAAGAAATTGAGTTTAGCATATTTAATAGACTAGTAAAACAATTAGTATAGATTAGTGGGCTAGTTGAAATTTTTGATAAGAAAACCCAATAAAATTAATTAAAGTGGAGTAAGTCTCCCTCTAACTATGAACATAAAAAATATATAGAAACCTAAAATACTTTTATCCTGTTGAAAAAGTTATCGTATTCACATAGAATAGAAAAAAAAAAAAAAAAAAACTAATTCAAGCACACACATCTATAACTCATATACATCCGCTTTTTTTTTTTTTTTCACTCTAATGAATATATGCACGATCAAGGTAATTAATTTTCTTCGTGTATTTCTAGTTGAATCAGAACATTTTGTGCGTTCGTCGGCATTATTTTACGAGAAAATCGACACATAATATACAAGAAGAAGAGAATTTGCACCTGGAAACACAAACGGAGAGCATCATCTCCTTGAGAAGTCCTGAGGCTGGAAAATCCACAGAGGATCTCTCTCATGTCCACTGTTCCATCACGATTGTTGTCGAATAAATCGAAAATCCGAGGTGCTAGAGGTATTAGAGATGACATATTCATTGCTTTCAGCACCTCCTCAAATTCAGATAGAGTTGCATTATCTCCTTTGGCACATCTGCGATTTGACAAATAACATCCCTCATCAAATCCGACAAAAATCATACATTCTTGAAATCAACTATAATTGCAAACTCTTTGAGAGTAAGGGTTGATTTCCGTGGCATACCAGCATCATTTCAATAAGCTTATCAGACATTCTCACCATTCAGACAAAATTTCAGAGAGCTGATGGAAACTTAAGAGAGAACTTTAGTTTTGGATTCTTACATTTGCTTAAAGTGTACTCTGAGATTCTCGATTTCCTGCTCCGTAAGATCATGGGAACCTAATAAATTTTTCAGCTTCTTTGTTCTCAAGAAAATTGTGCAACTTAACACACTAGCTATTGCCGCAGCACGAAGCTTGCGACGAGCATTGAAACTCTGCAGCCGTGAAACAATTTCCGCATCCATTTGTTCCTCCTTGGCCGAATCTCCGATCACCCATGGATGAGTAAGTAGCTGTTTGTACAAGAAATTGAAATAATAACGGAGTAAATTTTTAGATTCATTCAGAATGGAGCAAACAAGTATGAAACTATTCTCCGTTCTGTTCTGTGAGGAATCATATATTACGAGAAGTGCTTTTCCTTGATATTAGAAGCTGCTTTGGAAACCATGTGTTATTCAATAAGCATAGCATTTTACCTCCGGAGCACTAGGTCTTCTGTTCGGATCAACTGTGAGAAGACTTGAAATCAATTGTTTTGCTGATGAAGAAATGTTTTTCCAAGTCTTTTCATAAAAACTGAAGTCTCCCTGTAGTACAATAGCATTTTTTTTTCCTAATTAAAGCACACAACATAATTATTATAATATAGCAGCAATAATGCATGAATGGAGTAATCGACAGACATACAGCCATTATCATTTGTTGCTTTTGCCGATTAGACTGAGCAATGAAAGGTGGATACCTGAAACATCATATACGAACATTAATCTCAGAGTACACTCCCAAGTTTGAACTTTGAATTCTCATATGCCCTCCTCCCTCCTCCACCAAACAGAAAAAAAAAATTAACCTGAATTTTATTTAGTAGTTGATTGAAATAGTGAGTAGAAAGGTATTAAAACTAGGACTATATAATTGATACACAAGTACTAATTGGTCGAATGGATGAAATTTCTGGAGTTTGTGAAAGCTATTAATTCAAATCTTGCTTTCCCGAAAATTGGGTATGATTTTTAAGGTATTTGACCTATTATTCATTAATAAGTGCTAAACAATTTCTACATCTATATCTGACAATGATTGATAGATACCACGTTACTTTTAAATGTGTATCATTATTATGCCACAAATATCTTGGAATATCTGCAAATATGAAGCTTTAAAATTTATAAAAAAAATCAACTTCTTATATTACCTTAAATTTTAATCTCTTAAAAACGATTTTATTATTTGAATCAATTAGTACTCATAAATTAAAAATAAAATAAAATAAAATGGAAGTTAACCAACATACCCAGATAGCAAGATATAGAGAATAACACCCAAGGACCACATATCACTCTTTGAAGTGATTCTCTCCTGAGCGAGTGCTTCTGGTGAGACATAATCTATGGAGCCAAACAATCCAACAACTGGATCTGTATAATCTTCAACAGAACTCAACCCAAAATCCATTATCTTCAGCGGAGAATCCTCCCTTTCATTTAAGAATAGACAATTTTCTGGTTTCAAATCCCTGTGTACAATATTTGCCTGATGCAAAGCTTCTAATCCCTCTGCTATCTGCCTGATCACCGCCGCTGCTCCTGTCTCATTATACTTCTCTTGTGCCACAATCCGATCAAATAATTCTCCGCCGGAACAAAGCTCCAGAACAAGATGTACTCCATTTGGATCTTCATACACGTCATAAAGATCAATAACATTCGGATGAGGAGAAACATTTTCTACAATTTTTCTCATTACCAGGACTTCATTGGTCAACAAGGCATCCGATACTGAAATCTGCTTCCTTGTCGGGAAAAATCCTGGTGAAGCAAAGCTTTTCTGGCTGCTTCCACGACTCCCTGGAAAATTGTATGGAGTTGTAGGGCCGACTCTTTGGAGGGTTTTGATTGCTACATGATTTTTTTCACTGTGTTTTTTTATACCCCTTCTTACAATTGAGAATCCTCCTCTTCCTAAAATGTCTGTGACTTCATATTCATCTGCAAGTTTCTTTCTTTCCTGTCCCATGGAAACAAATTTTCCTGGAAAATGAGAAATGATTTCAGAGAAATGGAATAACCCTGAAGGAAACAAGAGGATAAAATATGAATAAATGGGCAGTTGAATTGAATGATAGAGTGGAAAAATTGGAACCTGACAAGGACTGGAAACAGATTTTAATTAGTTTATAGGATTAAAATAAGAGGGAAATTTTCAGATAGAAACTAGGGAATATAATTTGGTAGGAAATAGTTGAGAAAGAAGAGACAAAGATAGAGTCAACTCATCCTACATTTGCATGTATATCAATCTGTGAAACTGAGAAACTTCCTCTGTAAATTTTATAATATTTTCTTTTCTGTTGTGTTGATTGTTTGATTCATGGTTTCGGAGATCTTTAAGACCTCGTTTATTTTCTGCTGTAACGTTCATGATATATGAATACAGTTAATTGATTCAATCATAAAATCTTTAGGTGTGAGGAGGACAAGTAATACAAATTTTTTGTCATACTATATATGTACCTTAATTATTTTTAAATAAATAATTAAATAATCTTTTAAGATTCAAATTTGTCCAATTATTTATTAATAATGATGAAAGTAAATATTTCACATTATTTAGAAAGTATTATATATAAATGAAATTCATTTTATTTTCTAAGAAAACATGCATGGTAAATAACCTAAATTAAATGGAGTCGGCGTGAATGAAAAACCATGACATTAAGGCTTTATTTAAAATTATTATTATTATATGCATTATTTTTTATTTTAAATTATTTTAATTAATTACTCCTAATTTTTTTATAAATTATTGAACATTGTGGGCTTTATTAGGATTGTATGATTAAAAATGTAAGGCCCAATATCTATAATTGTTGGGCTGAGGCTTGGTCTGGGCGATGAATTAGTTTTTTCTTCATGACAAAAGTTTTTTTACAATATTTTTTTATATTATTTAATTATCAGGAAAAAAATATTGGAAGATTTGTTTTAAAAAATATATTTTACTTTTATTAAAAAAACCCAAAATTTAAACTTGTAATAATATTTGTTTTAATTTTAAAAAAAATTAAATTATTTAAAATATTTTTTATTTTATTTTAAAAGTCTCTTTTTTAACATAACTCTAATATGGTCCATCATACAACCTGTTTTTTCTTGTTTTGAGAAGTATATTTTTTTACAATGTGATCATCCCATAATATCCGTAATCTGTATATTGTAATTACAGTTTAATTGAGTTGAAATAAAAAATATTATTTTTTTATATATTTTTCGTACTATTTTTAAAATATTAATTAACTCTTTTTAAATAGTTAGTATTAAATCTCATCTTTGCATTAATTATAATGCATCCATCATTTATTAATTATATTTATATTATTTAATTTCAACTGTTGATGAAATAATCAAATAGTTTACGAAATTTATGAGAACTTATGTAAAAATATAATGCTACAAAATACGTATAATATATAAATTTTTAAAATTTTATTTCTAGTATTTTTATTTATGCCTTTGCAATTTTACTTGGTTAGTTTGTATTATTATAATCAACCTACTCTACTCTTTTGATAGGATTTAATTATGTAAAACTTAATATTATAATTTTATTATTATATTTTATAAATTTAATAATTATTTTTTAAAAATTTATTCCATAATAATCGTAAGAGTCATTAAAATTATCGATCAATTTTTGGATGAATATTTTTAAATCTACCTCCTAATAACCACAACCATAACCACAAACTTGCTGCTTATTTTCCATATGCTTCCCCTGCCTAACTTTGAAAGAATCCAATGAAATATCCGCTTTGGATATTTTCAAATTTATTATTTATTCGTATGCAAAGACAACTTAGACAAGAGAAGACAAGATCCCTTTTAACGATTCTCTTTTTGTCTTAAAATAAAGTTAATTGCTATGCTTCATAATATAGGACATAACATATGGTCATTTCTTTTTTCTCCTTGACGTTCAAATGGAAATGGCTATCAAACAACAGGCATCTGATTAATAAGTTTTCCTAACTGAACTGAAATTTCTACACATAACACAAGAAAATAAAATTGATTTGTGGTTTTTCACTTTTCTTATCTCTATTTCAAAAAGATTATTATTCATCTGACTCTGACATGTTGGATTCATCGAATTTTACAACTAAAAATTAATGTCAGACTCAAACCCTAAAACCTTAGTCATAAAAAAAATTCGGTAAAAATATCTCAAAACAACTGAAAAAGATTTCGGAATCAATCAATCAATCAGCAGTCTTAATTTATTATTAACTTTATCACTTCATTATTAACAGGGAATAATTACAAGCACATGCACATCGTTGTATCCCAATTTCATAACCACATGTTTAGCGTTTCAATAAAATGACACTTGTCACAGTGCCAATTAAGCTCATTCTTTCAAATTACAAAATTATCCATAATTCCGAATATAACATAAAAAAAGGCCAAATAACATGAGCCTTTTGTTGACGTCGTTTTAAAAAATAGATATTTTTTAAATTTAAAAAATAAAGTCGTTATCTATAAAATAAATAAGTTAAAAATATGAGATTTTAAGATATTGAATATAAAAAAACCATTAAACATCTCATAATTTTTGTAAATTATAATTATATAATTATATAATTTTAAAATATTTTATTACTAACTTTTTTTTATTATCTCTCTTAAAACTTTGGTATAAAAAAATATTTGATTAATTAAAAAAAATAAACGTCTTAAATGTCTTATTTTGTATATTTAAATTGAATTAAAAAATAAAAATATTTTTTAAGCTAATTCATAAATATATTAAAAATTTATGCCAAATTCATACATATTTAAAACTTAATCTTTTAGGTTAAATTATAAATATTTTGTAAATTTTGTCTAAATCAAAAATAAATTTAACTTGAGTTAATTTGTAAACTAAATAAACATCTAAATTAAAGGATAACTATTTAAATTTAAATTATAAAATTATAAAACCTAAACGAAATTAACTAAAAAAAAGACTCTACTGAAAATAGTCTCTGCAATTTCCATTCTCTGCCTCTTTTTTGTTTTTTCTTTTCTCCAAGTAAAATCTCAATTTTTTTCTCAGTTTTCTTTTTTAATAAGTAAAATCTCAATTGCCAACGTAATTCCCCTATTTTCATCAACTTCCAACTCCTCGCAACTTTCTATGACCCTCCCATGACTCCTCACTTTTCTTTAGCTTTCAATTCTCTTTAATTTCAGTAACTCTCCATCTTTCTTTAACTTCCACCTTCCACAACTTCGTATTTTCTTTATTATTTAAAAATAAAAAAACACTAAATTGGGTATGACACCTTTCAAACAAAAACTGTATAACAATAAGAATGAGAACAATTTCAATCAGTAATAATCCAATCCGATAGGGTCATATAAGCATAACAACAATAAAAGTAAAACTGCAGCCGTTACAGACACAAAACCAACATACATAAAGTGTATGTGTACACAATGTATATGTATATATAGCTACATGCCAATGTCAAACAAAACAAGAAGAAATGTGCCTAAACTTCAACAGCAGTATTGAACATTTGGTGAGGGTTCCTTACCAGTTCTTTATTGCCCTTATTCAATACTGCAATGAACCTAACCTTGATAACCCTAGACTTGAAAGAAACCTAAGTTTATGGGGTTTTAAACATCTAAAAACAGAGTGGATCTAGTAACCAAATTCAAAGGAAGCCTTACACCTTTGGAGCACAACTGTGTAATTATAACCTTCCTTCAATAATGTACAGCCTTTTTCTCCATCTGGTGAATGGAGTTGCAAGGTTGGAGACATCCTTCAATGGTACCACATGGATACGTCTTGTTTTGGAATAGAATCCATGGCATAATCAACGGAAGACATGTTGAATGGGGAGTTAAACCTGAAGTCTGCGATATTATCGCTATTATTAGTATCAAATGGCAAGTCAAATGCTTTGCACTGGTCAAACCGAATTTCACCCGTGGAGAAAACAGAGTTATTCACTGACAAGTTGGTGGTTTGCTCAGGCGTGTTGACTCCCACCATCACCCCTTCGTTATAAAAGCTATCATCCAGCTGAAGTTGAAATCGTTATTGTTGCTCCTGCCGCTGATTCTGATCTTCAATAACATTCAAACTCAAGGAATTCATGCTTTTGTTTGGTTGAAGATTAGTATCGTAGAAGGACATCAGATCAGAAATCATTTTTTGCCCATCATCAGGAAGTCCAAGTCCTGATACATTAAATTGATGTTGAGGCTGGTTCTTTACTGGAGTTGCTGGTTTAGACTGAGATGGTTGAGCAAATGGTAGAGAGAACACAGCGGGTTGGTCATTGTTAATTTGAAAGTCTGACAAACCAAATCCTTGAGAATAAGTATTGCGATATGGGCAACTCAACTGGTGATTGTTTCTCGAAGTCCTATCAAGAAACCCAAGGCAGTACTCATTATAGGGGCACTGGGGAAACTGACAGGTATACAACTTTTGATCCGTCATCATTTGTGGCTCATCAGCCGGCTGCTTCCTCTTCAGAATGAAGTCTGAGTTGTTCTCAACAACCTCTCCCTTAATTTGAGAAACCAAGGATGTGTCCATCATGAGCCTATTTCTTGATCCCCCAGTACCCACACCAAAGAGATTGATACCACGAAGCTTAATCTCCTCTACTTCAACACTTCTGTCATTGTCTACTCCTTCAACATCATAATCACTGGTATCACTAATGACGAAAGAACCGCTTCCACCAACCGACACAAGGGGACAGCTATCAGGATACAGTTTTCTGGACAAAGCTTCTTCCTGATTAATTATTGCCAACCAAGTGGCACTTTCCTTGGCAGTCATCTTATCCTGCAAGCATTTAGATTGGCGAACAAGCTTTCGGATTTTGGCAATATCAGGAGACATGTGATTGATAACTGCCGTGAGAACACCCACTTTCCAAGCCTTCTTCAGATCATGAGGCTTCTTGTAAGGGGGAGGACCCTGATCCGTTGGCAAACCCAACTGAGGCCACCAGGCCTCCTTCCCAGATGGCCACCATGGTGGAGCAACGCCTTTCTCGAGCGGAAAACGCCTTTGGGGCGGATCACAGTTCTGCATCAGAGCTGACAAAAGAGATCCAAGAGTAGTATCTTGAAGTTCTTGTAAAGTGTGAGGAGTAGACACTACATTTCCAAAATCTTCATTCTTTCCAGGGATCGCATGATCAGCCTGATACTTAGCAATTGCGGCAGGGCCATTCCTGTCAAATCTTACTTTTTCCTTCCACCAAGCTCGAAGATTATCAGACGCTCCAGTCACAGGTTTTCCTTTCTCAGGGATAATTCCATACACAAAACCCTGAGCCTTACAAACTTCCATCATTTTCAGCATATATTTCAGGATGCCATCTTGTGCCCGTGACATTTTCTTCCTTCGAGCTTGCTCCTGAGATTGGCACTGCCTAAAGCTGTCAATTCCTTTCTTACTCTTGCTCTGTTCCTTTAGACGCCTAAAGAGCATTCGGTCTCTCCACATCCTCTTCTCAAGCTCATCAGCATCCACTTCGTCATCACTACAATCCTCTTCCACTGCTGTCTCCGTCTCATGCCCCAGAACTGAATCTCCTTCCCCAGGTGGAGATGAGAAGAACTCAAAGTTTTCACAGAATCCCATTTCTTCAAAGATTCCCATACCACAAAATCAACCCTGATTCCAATCTAAATGGAACATGCACAAATTTTGCTTTGTTTCTCTTTACCTCTACCAATGCTCGCACAAAATTATTGCTCAAATATTATGAAAATAGAGAACTTCACAATTTAGAAAATCGATGCAGAAAATTATATCACACGTAAACTCCTGCAAATTAGCTAAGTAAATAGATAAATCTGGTACACTGAATCTGGAATTCTTAAAACTCTAATTCAGTAAGATACACAACCAATTAATCAAATAAAAGCCAAAAATTATACAGTTAAAGGAAGTAATAAAACAATAAATGTAACACAGCCAATAGTGGCACGAACTAGATAGAGAATTTCCAATTAGCAAATTAATAGGGTATGATTAAAAATTAACGAAATTTAAGAAGATAAAAAAACTTGACCTGAGGATTACCAGATCTGGCTACACAGTCATAAACAAGCTAGAGAAATACATAGATGATAACCAAAAAAATATATATATATTTGGTTTGGCTTATATCACAAGCTTACAGCCAGATTCTCCACTAAGCAAACCAAAACAACAGTTACTTTTTTTACCACAAGCTAAAGAAACACGGAACTACTTCTCTACACAAATCCGGAAATTTTGTGTATCAATCCTAATAAACCCTGTCTTTATTAGATCAGAAAGATCGTTAATTTGGACTAGAAATAAAAAAATATATAAAACCTTTATACACCCAGAAAGGAAATATAAAAGAGAGAGAAAAAGACATAACCCGCCTAAAATTTCATTAGGTAAGAATTAATCAGATAATAAGCTTTTCCGTAGATTATGATGATTTCGATTGTTTCAACCTTTCAGGCCAAGTAGAACAAAAACCAACTTGTTTATTCTTACTACTGTTGTTGATTCCATGTTTTCAGTAACAGAAAACATAAAACAAAGACAAAATTAAAATTCAAACGAAATCAAGTGGACGATCAACAAGTTATAGTACCAGAGGATTATTTGTTGCAGAAGGTCGTGGAAGTTTCCGGTGGCGGTGACGGTGGGGGCGGCGGCGGCGGCGGCGGCGGCCGAGGCTGCGTAGCTTATAGAAATACAGAGAAAAGTGAAATAGTTTATGGATTTTGATCTGTCCCTTTATTCCACGGAAGAACAAAGGAAGAGAGAGGAGACATGATATGAACTAAGAACAGTAAAAAACATTTTGGTGGGGGCCTATTTAATCATGTTCGGTTCGGTTTTAACCGCGGTTAATTCCCGGTATGTCGTTTCGTTTGGTTCGCATTGGACAGGAAGCGGATATGCAGTGTTTTTACTTTGTGGGACTTTGCTTGTGTGTTATTACTCATTCTCAAACTACAGTTACACAACCAAGTCAATTGACACGTTGCAAGATATTAGACGCTACGATTGCACACTTCACCATTATTCTTCGAAGTTAATGGTCCATAATTTTATTAAAATTTTAAGTTAAAATAAATTCGGTATTTAATTGGACAAATATTTAATACAGATGTTAATTTTATGAAGCATAAAGTATTATGATAATAACATTTTCAAATATTTAATTGGGCGTTGGATTTGTGTGTTTAAATTATTCAATGTTTTTATTTATTTATTTATTTTTTGTCGAGTTTGAAAATTAAATATTAAAAATTTTATAATGGCAATACTTAAATAAACTGCTTCGTCGAGTTTGGGAGGGTGGCCAAGAACGTGCGAAAGAGCGAAGCCCTGCCTGAAGAGCTGTGGTCCAATCCAGTGCTTTGTGGAAAGACCTCTAGTGCCTAATTAATTTTTTCTTTTTAATAAAAGTAACTCAACTTTTTTTAATTTTTTTTTAATTTTAAACTATATTTTAAATAATAGATAAATTAATATATATTCATTGAATAAATATTTATAATTTTAAAAATTATTTATTATATATTTTATTATTTAATAAACATATGCTATCATAAAAATAACAATCTTTTTATTTTTTTAACCTTCTTAATTTTTTTATTATTCCAAATCACCAAATGTATGCAATGGCAAACTCATCTTATTTTTGTGTTAATAAAATAAAAATTAAAAAATATATTTGATAATAAAATAATTACATTACATTACATTTATATAAAAAAATTATATTTTTATATTATTATTGAAAAACATTGATTGAGTGGTAGCTCACGTTTCTTTAAAGTGAATTGACTGGTCTTTTCCCTTTAAAAATTAGGGATCTTACCCGTTAGTCCAACAGTTTATTAATAAAATTAAAGGTTAATAATCCTGTTAATATGTTACATAGTAATAAATCAAGTCAAATACATAGCTTAATTGAAATGTTACACTAACCTCTACAAGTAAATGCCATGTAGATAATAATATAAAAGGATTACATTTGTACGAAACTTAAAGATATATCACTTCTACAAATTGCTTGTAATGCTGTATAAAATTTCTTCTAAGACTAGTACCCATGCCATTATCATAACTTTTGTCCGTTGCATATCTTGATTTGCTGTAGCTTGGAGAGCATTTTTTATTGCAGATTGAAGAACAAAAAATGTTCTTAAGAAATTATTTGATCCTGTGCATATGTAACAGTCACAATAGTATCGATAGAAATTAAAGATATTTTCTGACAGGAAAAGAATTTATTCCATAATCTTTCAAACGTGAAATGATATAAGATGATGATGAGTCAGCCTCGGATTTTTTATCCTTTCAATTATAAGTTTTGCTTTTACCGAGTTAAAAAATAATTTTAACCATTTGTTTTTTCTAATATTTTCTCCAAGTAGCATGCTATAATTTTCAAACTATTCCACTCATCATCCATTATATGATTCCAGGTCTCCAATGATCATTCCAACTTTCTTTCCGATATAGTTTTAATTTTCATTTAATTCTTATATTCATGAAAGAATTAATGAGAAATTCGTTTCATTGTATTTTAGTCAATCCAAGTGGTTCTCGTTAACTGTTTACTTGAGTGGGAGAATATGGGCCTTCTAGTAAGCGTTGAATCTGGGATTTTCCGCACGTGTATTTTCCTTATTTCGACTTTCTATCTGTTATTCACAAGTCTACGGAAATTTCACGGGTCATAGGGCATAGGGCATAGGGCATGACCCTACACAGCTGTCATTGTAGCGTGACAAAATTTTATTTTATTTTATTTTTCTTATATTATCATTATGAAAAATTTTCAATGTTTATTAGGGGGAATGATAAATTCCCCCCTATGGTTTCCTCAAAAACCAAAAATCCCCCTGTCAGTATCTTTATGGTAAAAATCCCCCTATGATTTTTTCAAAATCCAAAAACCCCCCTGTTAAAATGTTTGTAATAAAAATCCCCCCATAGTTTAAGCAAGTGACAAATAAACCCCTCACTAAAGACAA
>JAVXUL010000009.1:8004329-8024476 GCA_035590515.1 Trichilia minutiflora
GCCCCACACGAGCCTAAGATCATACCCAAAGCCCCATGAAACATGAAATGAATGCAGATGCATGATGGCACATGTAATAAATGATAATTATACCCTCGGGATGAGGTATGGGTCATAACATTAGATATAATATTAAACTCGAGACCCACTTATTAAAAAAAGGGCTCGATCATAAAATAAAACCCAAAAACTTTTTTATTCAAAAAAATGTTGGTTACGTCGTAAAATCTTGATATCTCTTTATTAATAGATGTCTTAAGTATAACGTTCAATCCCAAAATCTCTTTAATTAATAAAGGTCATAATTATGATATGGGATCTCAAGATTTTTTTATGAGGGTTATTTTAATTGTAAGAAAGATTTAAATTCATGATTTTTTCTATAAATAAAGAAATTTTTTTTAGCATAATAGTTATGTTTCACAATAAAGACTTGCAACTCTATGGCTTTAGAAAAAACTAAAATTACAAAAAATATTATGTTAAATTAAACTTGAAAAACAATAAAAAAAAATATAAAGAGAAAATAAGGTATGCACTAAATGAAATTATCGAATTGCTATCATTTAAAAAAAAAACAAATTTAAAAATCGGAGAATTTTCGTCAAGTCATCGACTTTACTCCAAATTATTTTTTATGATTTTAAATTATTGTTACTCTCAAAAGCAAGAAGTGGAAGTATTTGGAGCTAGAAGAATATTCCTACACTAACAATATATACTATATTGTTAATGTAACTCACAAAATCCATCTAAAATTTAATTAAATGAAATAATAACTTTTTATCTATTTATATTTTTAAAATTATTTATTATGTGTCAAATGTCAATAATCTATTAAATTAGTTATATTATAATGTTTTTTTCTCTCTCTTTATATAATTTGGTCACTTTTCATTGGTTGATTTTGCAGTAATGGAAGCAAGTTGCCTTTTTAGCATCCATATGTGTTCAAGTTGAGAGATATGTATAAGGTAAATTGAAAAGTTGGGTTCAAATTTAAAAAAAAAAAATTGTCATTTAATTGTAGAATCTGTCTAGTCCTTTACAATCAGGGGTATGTTTGAGACTATAATTTTTAATTAATAATTATTGTGGAATGGAGTAAAATACTAATTGTCAAATATAAAATGAATGGATATAATTAATAAGGAGAGCTATGATTATGTTATTATATGGCTAGAGTATCAGTGTATATGAGAAGCTTAATTTACAAAATTATATTACCATAATCTGTTCCTTGTGTTATCTCTGTCATTTGTGTGTGTGTGTGTTGGGGGGAGGACCAACTCCGTAACTCTATGCTTAAGGCTATGATGGATAAGAATCTTCATGGTGCCTATTTTATATATCGTTGTGGTTACTTTCTTGTTTTCAATTATATATATTTGCACTAGTTATGTATATGGGATGGAGAACAACAAAAATTTGTTTCTCTTCTAATATACATCATGTTAGGTTACCTTGGAATCGACATGGATTAGAACAATTTAATAGAAGCTGGTGTTTGAATCCCACAAACATCAAAAAATCAGATAAGAATTATTTAGATCCATATGATTAATACATCAAATGGGTTGAAGTAGAAGAAAGTAAAGTACATCTACCAAACACTTCAGTTTTGGAGTTGAACACACAATATCCTGTCATTCGATGGGAACAAATTTTTCCAACATCGTTATCTAAAATCAGCGGCATAAAATAAAATGATTTGAGCATTTCATTCCTATTCAAATAAAATTAAGGAATGACGAATACAGATAATATGTCTAGGCAATCAATCAATTAATTTATTCACCTAATAATCAAACTTCCATATATAATAATTTACCTTGTAAATTTCAAAAAAACAAATTATTCGACGTACACAGCAAACATCATTCGGACAGAATGTAGATTATCGGACCAAGTTATAGAACCAAAATTGTATCCACTCGACGCTTGCTTGCTGTAGAAGGAAACTCTGAAAGAAACCCTTTTGACACCCGAGGCAAAAACAAGATTCTGAGGAATTACTTTGACTGATAATCCTGAAGGAGCATTCACACTGGAAATAATGTAGGTGGTATTTGGTAATCCGACGTTGGTCGCTGTTCTTCTGACAGTTGTGACGGCTCCATGGCGATCAAGCTTACTGATGGAAATGGATGGATAATTGACATTGGAGATGAGATTATCAATGGAATTTCTAGGACACTTGAAGTTTGTTTTTGACATAGAACGAATATTTTTCTCTGAATATCCGTAATAACAAAGGAATTGAAGGTAATCTTCGATGGTTGTTTGGAATACTAATCCTGGATTCAGAGCTTTCAGAGGACTGATTTCTCCAACTCCCATTTCGTGTGGATTTGCATAGTTGCCTGAGCTGTTTGTCATGGGTTTCCCCATGTTATCATACATGGTTGCTGCGCTCAAATCAGACTCGCAAGTAAATATATATAAAGCAAAAACTAAATATAGGAGCAAAATATGTCCATAATTAAATAAATAAAACAAGTAAATTCAAGAAATGAATAATTTAATTAAATATTCAATCTGCAAATGTACCTGTTGTCATAAGAGCTGATTTGATCATGGAAGAAGTCCATCTATGTCGAAGTGATCTAATGAATGCAGCACTTCCAGTAACATGTGGGCAAGCCATGGACGTTCCAGATTTTATGGCATACGCGGCGGGCTTCTTTCCAAATGGAACACTTCCTGCATTACTTTTTGGGACCGTAGCAGCTAAAATGGCAACTCCTGGAGCTGTTATATCAGGCTACACACATTAACAGAAAATTACTGTAAAAACAACTAACTAAATTTCTATTTTTGTTTGTACCATTGAATTATATATGAATATAACTGGCAGGGAAATAATTATAACCTTAAGAATGTTTTCTGTAAGCACTCCTGGACCTCTTGACGAGAAATAGGCAACAACTGGTGCTGGTTTATATCTTGGAACATCAACTATTGGGAGGATTGTTGCCGTTGGATTCCTGTCATTAATGTAATGCACTAATTGGTAGTAGGGGAAGTTAAAACTGATAACAATACTAAGGTTTCATTACCTGGTTGAATTGATGTACTTAATGATTTGAAATCCTGCAAGGTTGCCAACTTCTGAAAACGGAAAGATTCCAGAATCAAAGGGCACGCCTTTCTGATCCTCATCGATCAAAATTAAACCTTTGGCTTTCGCATCTTCAACAACTAATTTTTTAATTTTCCTTGGGACAGTTGGATCATCGTCAACACAAACAACGATCTTCCCTGCAACTTTCTTGCCATCCAATGAACCTGGACGGCAAGTCCTGCAAATTTGAAGTTGTTTCATTTATCGCATTGAATTACTGGATCGAATGGTGACTGTTTATTAGATTAATGCAAATTATGAGAAGCTATAATAATAATAATGATGATGATGATGTCCCATAAAAATACCTTGCTTCGGATACTGGGGTAAATTTAGCAGCAATGTCCTTTCCAAATGCAAGGGGATAGGTCTTCGATCTAGAAAGATTTGATAAACTAATGGCAGATCCCTACAAGATTTTTTTATTAATTATTTATTTATTTTTAAAAAATAATGCCTAATTTCAGAAAACTTTATCTTACTTCAATAGCTTTCCCATTTCCAAGCAGCACAGTAGACTGAAAATCCCTATCAATGGTCAAAGCTCCAACAGTAAAAATCCATGGAGCCGTATTTATTACCGTCGAAGGATCAGGTCCATCGTTTCCAGCAGAACATATCACCATTACTCCCATTTCTTCAGCATGAAAAGCTCCAATGGCGATCGGATCAGTCAAGTAATCCGATTGAAACAGCGGGCTCATTCCAATCGATATTGAAATCATATCAACTCCGTCGTTAATTGCATCATCTATTGCTTGTAAAATTGCAGAGCCCAGGCAGCCGTCTTCGGAGCATGCTTTGTAGCTTGCGAGTCTGGCATGCGGTGAGCCTCCCCTGGCTGTGCCGCGAGCTACGCCGAAGTAGCTGGCATTGGGGACGTTGGCGCCGGCCGCAGTTGATGCTGTGTGAGTTCCGTGACCGACAGTATCTCTCGGAGAGTCGGAAGTTTTTGTGTTGCTGTTGTTTGAAACCAGAGGAATGTTGTAGAATCTTGCTCCTATCAGCTTCCTGCCATAGTACCATTGATACAGTCAGAAGATTGTATTGTTCTATCCACTTGCCACAAATTTGCGGTGCACAAAATTAGAATGCTTGTGAAATTTGACAACATTAATTCATTTACGACTATTTATTGAATAACCTACACAAAGTTCTTTATATAACCAAATGTTAATATATTTTAATATCAAAAATTTTAATAAGAGTTTTCAAATATTTTTAGAAAAAAAAAAGATAAAAAAAACCACCCTGGTTCACCTATTACAGTTTGATTTCTTGAAGTCAGAGGATTCCATGCAAACACCTTTCCATCCTGTGGGGATTTCACTCATTCCTTGGTCGTGAAAACTGGGAGAATCGGGCCAGATACCTGGAAATTTATGGACCAACACAAGCCCAATCAAATTCAAACGGTTGGGAAATTAATTGCTTGACTATTGAGCTCTTGTAAAATATAAACATTAATTGAAGTACTCGACAAATTTTCATCCTATTAAAATTTCTATATCCAAAATAAAATAAAATTTACTATAAATTCTTCTCACCATGTTCATCCCCGTTAATTATGTAGAGAATTTTAATATCATAGATCATAAATTTAATTATAAATTTTCATTTACAAATTTCAAACATAATCATAAACATAAAAGAAAATTCAATTTTAAAATTCTAAATAAGTCTTAATAGGTTCTAAATTTGATCTACATATTTGTCTATTATAGAATGAGATTTTCTAGAAAAATCTATCAATCATAAAAGAGACAATATATATTTGGGCTCACTCTATGCACATGGGTTTTCTCTGGAGGGCCTACAATTCATGTGATTTCTTTTTGTTTGGTTAGATAATTATTTTAAGTGTAGTGTTTTCATTCTAAATTTTTAAGCACTATCAACAGCAAGGAATATAGAATATGGTAAAAGTAAAGTAAAGTATATATATATATATGTTACCTGTATCAATAATTCCGATAATGACATCAGTTGATAGGTTCTGATATTTATGGATGATGCTGGACCAAGAAGTGCTTCTGGTTGCAGTTTCTGCTTGCAAGAAGTCCCAAGAACGTGTTGTATGGAGTTGAAGTATCGGATCTGGGAACACTGAAACAATCTCTTTGTGCTCTGCTTTCACAAATGTATCAATACCAATCAATTATTAATTAAATGATTCAATCGATGAATTGAAGAATATAGGATCAGTATCTGCATTTTTGAACACATCATAGTACAATTTACATTTTTAAAATATATTTGTTACAACAACTTGTTTTATTTTACTTTATTTTTTTATTTTTAAAAAATCTGAGTAAGTCCTTCATGTTTCTTCTTCATGTGCCCAATTTCCTAATGTTATTTTCAGCTTATATCAAATGGTGATCAGGCCTCCTAAGTAATAAATCAATTTTATTGCACTATATATGACTCATTTATACTAAATGTCTCTTTCAAAGAACCCATTTTCTTTTGTCTTTTTCTTTCTTAAAGGAGAGAAACTATAGGATAAGAGAAATTAATTACCAGAGAGTAGAGAAGCTTCTTTCTCTGTAAGCATGGCAGAGAATCCTTTGAAAGAATGTTTATAATGGTGAATTAGAGAGATTCTTTCACTCCCTTCGCTGCAAAAATCATCAAAAGTAAAAATAATCAAATAATTAGTTACTTTAATGATGATTAGATGATTGATCACCAGAAGGGACAATGAAATCACCTTGAAATAATGGAAGATAATAATTGTAAATGAGCCAACTCTGCAACTTCTACATCTTCTCTATTTCCTATATTTGATGAAGAACTACCCATATAAACAACATAAGGCTGCAAAGACAGATCGAGTTATATACATAAGGAACAATTTATAGTTAAAGAATAATAATGAATTTGGTTGCCAATAAACCAGCGAAGGTGAAAAAGAAAAAAGCTATGTACCTTGGGAATTTGATTTGATGAAGAAGAACAAGAAGAAGAAGGAATTACAGTAAGCCAATGAAGGGAGAGCAAAGGGAGGAGTTGCAGCAATAAGGAAGCCATGGAAAAAGAATTCTTGAAGTGGTTATGCATGTAAAATTAATATATGGAATGATGGGAGAGAAAGTGGGTATTGAAACGGACTGTTTTCTTATATTTTAGAAAATTATGCTATTATAATTTTTTTTTAAAAAATTGATAACACACAAATTTAAATAAATAATAAATAAAAAAAGTCTAATATCTATTTTACCTAAAACTATGAAAATATATCAAATCATGCTCACATTAGATAGATTTAGAAGGGTTTGAGATATTTTCTTCTAATATTTTTTCAAAAAAATTAATTATCCATTATTTAATTATCTTCCTATTACTAGAGTTTAACTCTTGGTAGGGCATTTGAATGTGATGCTTTTTGTAGTGTCGGTTTCATCATAATCCTAAAAAAGTGAACAACCCAAATTTTATTATATTATTGGCACCACCCTTCATAAAATAATAGACTTTAGTTTTATGAAAATATAACATTATTCAACTTTCATAATTATTTAATATTTTAATAATTTTTTAAAAAAAAATTATTTGCATAATTGAAATGTTTTTTATCTAATAAAATATGTGAGAATAAAATTATCAATTATTATTATTATAATTATACTTAATCCATACAAGTTTTTACTATCTTAATTATTTTTAACAATTCAAATTTAATCAATAATTATTTAATATTTAATATGATTACAACCATTAAATTTAATAATTAAATTTAAAATCATTATATATATTATGATAATGAATGGTACTCAAGACTAAATATTTTATTCAAGGGATAAAATTATTCTCATTTTTTAAATTTCATAAAGGACTTTGTCAACCTAAATGATCGTTTGATTTCATAAAGTTCAATAAATTAATTCTTGTAAAACTCTTTCCTTTACTTTGTATTTCTGTCATTTATTTGTTTGTTTTTTGTTTTTTAAATTGAGAGAATAATCTTTATTACATTCTTTTTATGGTATTGGATTCTTTCTAGTGAGTAACAGAATATCTTTACAAGAAAAAAAGGTCTATAGTGTAATGATTCGAGAGTTTTTAAATAAATATTACATGATATATTAATGGCAATGGAATTTTAAATTTCAATATTTTTTTAATACAACCCCCCCAAAAAAATTATTAGTTAAATTAACTAAACTACCTAAGAGTGAATTACACCATACATATACACTTTTTTTTAAAAATAAAACTTATTTCAAAATTGTAATAAAAATAAATTTTAAAAGATAAAATATATGAGAAAATCTTTGATATATTAAAAATTTATTATTTCATATTTACAGTACTTTAAAATTAAAAATACATAATAATAATAATTTTTAATAAAATTTTATTTATTTTTATTAATATTCAATATCTAATAATTTTATTTAACAATAATTATATATAATTTTAAAACTACAATTATCTCACTATAACAAACAAGATGAAATCCAATAATATTATCATTATCTCACTTGAAGCATTTTTTATAAAATAACCACACTAACTTAGTCATGTAATTAAATTCCAATCTATTAAAGAGGATATTTATTTGTATTATTATATATGTATGGAAAAAAAATGGAATCCCATCATTGCCTTAAACTGCAAGTAATTTTGTATCTTTCATCCAAGACAAGTAATCGAGCATGTGGAAAGATTTCTTTCCTTCTTTCTTTCTTTCTTTTTATTCCCCTTTATTCTCTTCTTCTCTTTTTCATTATTTTTTCTTCTTTTTACGTCTGTCTTACTTGTAATTTCATCTCATGCAATTCTTTATCCTTGGTCAGACCTTAAACTTAAAATTAAGTTTTATTTATTTGGAATGATCCATCATATATAGTCATAGAGATGAAGAGGAAACACAATTCAAACACACATTTTTTATTTTTGTTCTCTTGCTACAAACAAAGTTTGGAAACTGCATGTATTTCGTAGAACCTTTCAAATAAAGATTTATTTAATTATATAGATAGATAGATAGATAGAAGCTTTAATGTGGTATTGGGATACTCTATCTAATTGTGTGGATTGATGAAAGAAATACTCTTGACATTCGACAATCTATATACAACCATTTGACCGACTATTTCATGTAATAATTTGATCGTAATAGATTATAACCGTTTTATTTTTAATAAGTGAAATCGTTTTCTTAAGTCGGTATTTCCATCTCTCTGACTCATATTAACTATTATGCCAGGTAGGGCATGTTTGGAACTGTATATATTTATAGACATAGGATCGTGTATTGTCCACTCCCATTACTATTCATTATCTACATATGTTGTCACATATTATCGACCCTTCTCATATAGGAAACAATACAATACAATACAATACAATACAATATTAAAACGAGTTTACAGGGAAATGAAATTGTAGCATCATCCAATTTAAATTTGTTTCCTTTCACTTATTCTAATCTACCTTGCCATCAAACCATGAATGTGTACATCTACATGTTATAATTTCGATTGGACAGTCCCGTAAATGACATGGTGAGCAAGCGTCCCCAAACAAGAAAGTGAATTCTTATTTTAATAAACCTTAAAACAAACTGCCATAACCCCTTACATTGGTAAACTAGGTAAGAAACTATAAGTAGGAAAAGAATAAACCAAGTAAGAAGATAGATTCACTCCCTATAGAAGATCATATAGTCGATGTTCAGTGAAGAAAAACCAACATTCAAACATGACAATATTTTATTCCTAATTTCACACTGAAGCTTGATAAGTTGTGCAGCCATTACAAGTATCATTTAAAAAATCCAAGTGGCATGATGTTGACTCATAAGAAACAAAAGCTTACACGCCGTTACATGGAAGAACAAGGAAATAGGATATTGATCCACGGACACAATTTCACACTCTTCCAAATTAGAGCTGCAATAAGCAAGATGTTATAATGCAGCTTCAGCAACCACCATCACTTGTGCTTCTTGAATGGTTCAAATATTCGGTACACCAGAAAGCTCGTGATCCTTGAGAGACTGCTTGACAACCTCAGCTTATTATTTATATACAGAAACGCTATTTTATTCTACTGACTGAATTGCATTTCACAGATGAGACTTGACCTTAGAGAGTTGACTCTGGTTGTTTTTCTGATAGTTGGCTGTTAACAAATTCCAGCACAGAAAGGTGCTGTATGACAAACAAAAGTGTCAGATCAAGATTTCAGAATCCAAACTACTGATAAAAACAAGTCAGAAGCAGCTATCTAACCCGTTGCTCCAAACCAGCTTCTTCAGGTTTCAATGTCAAAGATTCCAGCAATTTGATGGCTTCCTGAAAACCATCAACTGCCACATCCTCAGTACCAATACTCCGATCGATGTCTGCCACTTTTGCAAGGGAAACAGCTACATCCAAAATCTGAAATCACAGAAAGTAACCGGACAAAATTCCCAACTCAGTAGTCAATAATTTCAAAATCAATTGAGATTTCAAGTAATATAAAAAAATAATTGATTTGCTATATTTATTCCTCATTTGATTAGTGAAACAAGGGATAAATAGGCCGTACATCTAGAACATTAGATTCAATGTTCAAGTCAAAAGAAGCATAACAAATAACAACATAAGAAATGGGATGTCATAAAAGTATGACCTGGGATGGAACATGTGAATGGTGTTTGATGGCATCCTGACGAACATCCAGAGAACGAACATAGTAAGATCTTGCAGCTTGCAGATCCCCATCGTAATATTTCAGATCGCCAATTTTGTTAAGTGAAACAGAAAGTGTGTGTATTATCTGTAGATCAAAAAGTTCCAAATATTTAGGGTGAAATCATCCATAAATGCCAATATGAAGCAGAAAAGGCTGTGATGCTAAAACCTCCAAATCATTCATTGGCAGTTTCATTAGGAATTCAACACTCTCTTCAAAATAAGCAGCTGCAGAACAAGAATCTCCTGTTGCTCGACTGCAGCAAAACATGAGATATTAGGCTTTAAACAAACAGATATGACAGGTAAAAAGCACATATTTTGGCTGAAATCATGAATGCAGAAACAATATTTCAAAGAGATTTGAAATCATACAAATGGATGCTTAGAATAGAGAGATTCCAATTTCTCAGCTCAAGACAAACAATAAAAGTTCACTCATCAGGCATCATGCTGCACAGTTGCAAACAAAGCTATCATCAGTCCACTCTGCAATTCTTCTTCTCTTGGTTTTTCTGCTCTGTTGTATTTTGAATTAGATACCCCATTTAACTTTCTTTTCTCAAACTTCCTCAAATTTCACTGTTTGTTTCCCAAAAATAATGGGAAATAAAAGAATGAAAAAAGCTACAACCTTGTGCAGTACAAAACTCATAAGTGAAGAATAGCGGTGCACTATCTATAAAGGTGGACAGAGTCTCATGTCTTCAAGTCATGTTAGAATGGTTTACATGAAGGGCTTAGACATGGAAACTAAGCAAATAAACTGAGGTTCAAGGCCAGTTTTGGTTTAAAATCAAAAGAAACACGTTACTTTTGAATGGATTACATGAAGGACTTACATATGGGAACAAAGAGAATCGACTGAGGTTCAAGGCTGGTTTTGATTTAAAATTAAAAGAAACAGGTTGTTGAAAATCCTGGACAACATAGAAAGGTATATCCTTCTACAGATAATCAACAGTCATTGTAGTTAGAAGTATATATATATATATATCTACAAACTCTTAAAGATTCTAATGGTGTAAAATAGGAAAATTTAGGAGTCCAAAATTACCAAGCAAAGGGCCGGGTTGAATACTGTAAATGGCACCTACGAATGGGTGCTGCTTTTATTGGTTTGAGATTCTGTGTAATGGGGGAAACTACTAGGTTTGCAGGATAGGAATTTAATGGCTTCTGAAATGAAATCTGAGCATCAATTAATCTATTCAAAGTATTAAAAGTTAGAAAAGAAGAAGAAGGAATCATGTTAGAGTCTTGTAGGAGAATCAACAAAAAAGATCATAAAGTAGTCTAGCAGTTAAAAGAAAGCAGAATCTTGAATTACTTACACAGACCTTGCTCATCATCTATTAATTTGTCCACCATAATCTATATCCTTCATAATGAGGAAAAACTTCAAGAATCACCCCATTACATCTAGCAAATCTTTTCCCTAAAACCTTGTGCTCGGGGAGGGCCGGTATGAATTCAACTCTTTTGTTGTTCATATAAGGTCTACCTTATAATGTATCAGGCTTTTGACAGGAATTGGTAAATTTTTTAATTAATAGATTATAACAACCAGATGAACTACTTAGCAACATCTAGTTCTTTGAGAAAACCTTGTCTTTGTTGCCCTAAGGGCACGGCACTCCTGATGCATACTCTCACTTGAATCGATTTCTCCTATGCATATAATAAGCCCATTGAACATTGAAAGCATTTGCAATCCAAAAACATAACAAGGAAAATGACAAGCAATAAAAAATTGTGATGAAATTTGCCTGTGTGTGTGAGAGAGGGAGAAGGAACAGACCAGCAGTCACCAAGCATTCCCAGAACTGCTCCTAACTGTGAACACAATTCTGATGTATTGCCCATTCTTTCTATCTGACATCGGATATCATCAGCACAGATACTGAGCCTTGATTTTGCACTTTCAACATTCCGGGCATGGAATGCCTGCAAAAGGAAAGTAAACAGCTAAGTGGGTGCAATCAACAATGAAACTGGCTTCCAATTGATGGGCATTACCTATTGGGTGATTTTTTATAAAATGAATAAAAAGTCAATTCAAGAGACATTTAAGATATATACTTATATAAAATGTTCAGTGGGCAATGTTCCCACCTTATGGAGGGTAACTCACCCACCAGGAGAATTGTAGAGTGAAAACTACTAGCAAGAAACACACTCAGATACACTCATGTGGCTCCACCTGTCTCACACACAAATATCAATATTTCATAGAATTTAATATTTCTGACTCCAAAAATTTTTAAATCATCAAAAAGAGAGAGAAAACTTCCTATCTTTAAATGCTGGCCGTTATCACATTAAGAATTCATATGATGTTGACATTAATCTTGCCAAATAATTTTGCACATAGTACTCCCATAAGGTCTCTGGGATCACAAACTTCCTCAAGTACAAGTAGAAACGTAAAACTTCCGGTCTTTAAATGCTGGCTGTTATCAAATTAATAATTCATATGATGTTGACATAAAAAAATTGTTAATCTTGCCAAGTAATCTTGCAAATAGTACTCCCATATGGTCTCTGGGATCACAAACTTCCTAAAGTACAAGTAGAAACATTTATGGGTTGTGACAAAGGTGAAGAAAAGAGAGTGTCTGTGTCAAAATAGGAATTTGCAAAGACTCTAACAAGATTGTAGAACTAATAAGTGCCTGTATTGTGAATGATGGCAACCCAATGAGGATAAATAACAACCAACTAAGGATTTCATCCATGCTTGTAAATTTCTTTATTTAATAGGAACAAAATAAAGAGTGTAGAAATAGCATTGCAGCTCACATATAAAGCCTTGTTGTTCTTAAAGTTAATCAATTCTCCAAACGCTTAATGATCATATTAACCATACATACTTTCCATTTTGTCTATTCTACAGCAACCCAGTATGTATCTAGCCTTGAAGCTTATTAAGATATCAATTATTTCCTTTACCTATAAGCTGAGTTTGTTCTAACAACTGCACTGCTTACTTGCTTAGCCTGATTACATTTATCAAATATCAACACCACAACCGTTTCTTCTTTTGTTTTAAAATAACAAAATGGTTCTTGCATAAAAAGATTACAAATAAAGGATAACCATGTTTTATCTAAAATATTAGTTTAGAATAACTTTAGTAGACTCATACCGTTACTTTGCTCTAACCAAAAGTTTGACATCAAACAAACTCTGCCTATTTTTGCAACAAGTTTCTCCAGCTCGAATTACTGGAAACCTTAGGCAGGGTTCTAACAATTACCCAGTAATCTAATTATAATAAAAGACATAAGATCAATTACTCACAATAACGAGTTCCTTTCTCAGAGATAACAAAGCAATGGCAAAGAAACCAGCTGAACTCACCCTCATGGCTTGTTGAACCAAGAAAGCACCTCTCTCCATGGAAACATCCTCATATATCACTTTCTTATTTTCACCCGCTTCATCTTCCTCTTTGTCTGAAGTAACAAGAGACCATTTGATTCTAGCATGACCTTCAATGAAACGATCTACAACATCCTGAAGTTTTGTATCTGCTTCAATCTTCTCGATGTCAGCTCCACACAATGGGCAGTCTTTAAATCGTGAAATGCATGTTCTGATTTCAATTTAACAAAGTGAATAGAAAGTCAACCAACAGAAATAAAGTGAAGAAAAAAATTAAAATTTCAGCATAAAAGAGAGAGAAAAATGAGAAAATAAAATAAACAATACAACAGATGTTTCATTATTTGCTTACTTGCAATATACGTGAGAACAAGGCACACATTTGCTACATTCAAAGAGAAGTGCTTGGCAAATAACACAACTGAGGGGGCCAATCTTAAATGACTGAGAATCATATCCAAATGGACACTTTGGAGAAATGACAGTAGGGTCAAAGGAGTCATTCTTTGCATTGTTTCCATCATGCTCTGCCTGGGGTTTAGTTGAGATTTCAACTGATTTTCTTGAAGAGGCATCATCAGGACGTGCTTTGGAAAATGGACACTCTGCCGGGTATTTATTTGTGTTTTCACCAGGTTTTCTTGGAGAGGCATCATCCGGACGTGCTTTGGCAAAAGGACATACTGGTGTCATCTTGACCAACACCTGAATCATAAACACAATCAGACCCAATTTCTACAAAATTTCTCTATTAATGATTACAACTTTCTAATAAATTTCCACTACAAAGAAAATGCATGATACCAAAAGTTTCGGAATTAACAGAGTGTAGTATTCAATTATTCTTAAGCTCAATTCTCAGAGCCCAAATATGTGTCGGGTGCAAATGGGCAAGATAAAACCGTTCACAGGACGCTTACCTAAAATCAGAGACCAATATTCAAGTCATATATGATTCAATTTCACTTCAATTGACAGAAAGCGTCGAAGCAAATCTATGGCGGATAAAAATAACATAGATAAGTAAATTAAGAAGGCATTTCCTAATCAAATCTATAAGAAATGCTTCCAGAAAATAGCATCAAAATCACCACATTTGAAGTACAGAAAACCAAAATTTCATAACGAAGCGCCCGATTTAATTCGCCGGCAAACTACTATATGTAAGAGATATCGATTCATCAGTCCTACTTCAAATTTACGGTTTAAGAGTAATTAATGATACAGAACAATTTAAATTCTGTTAATGATCTGCGGGAGAAAGTGAGAGCATACCTGGGAATGAAAGCCCTAATCACAGAAAGGTTGCAAACGTCGTCGTGTTAATCTACTTCTTCTGCAGAATCTCCTTGTAGTCTTGAAACAAAACTGACAGGCGCTGCTCGTCGCGATATTTTTTTCGTTTTATCGTAATATTGCCAAATTACCTCACAATCTTTTTGAAATTATAATCTAACCCACAAGTTGGGAGGAACAAAATAATCAATAAATAAAAATAATAAGAATTTTACACTTGCCAAAGTTACAATTTAATGTACAATTTAATTTTCTTCTCTTTTTTTTAATTGTCACTATTTTAATTTAATAGAAGATTAAAATTTTTTCAATTTTTTATTTTTTTGATTTATTATTTCAAAATAAAAGTTTATCAATATTAAGAAGATATTTTTATTTATAATTTAAAAAAAAAAGAGTATATTTTGAGACCTTTTTTTTTAATGAGTATATTACTATATTTTGAGACAATAATAATGAAGACCATCTCTTCTAAATTGGGTTACTATTTTAAACTGGGTTATTAGTTATTTTGATTAATATTGTTCAAGATTAAATTGTTTGAAATGTAATATTAATTATGGTGGTGATAGATTAAATTTAAAATATGTGTTTTATATATAAGTTTTAGATTTGATCTTAATCAATCATTCTAATTAGTATTTTTTTAAAAGTTAATTAACGAAACTTATCGATCAAACAAAATCAGAATACTTCAAATTATCTAAAAGAAAAAATAATGTCACGGTCTTAGAGCATATTCGGGTCATTACAGTAAGCTTTCCAATTTACGTATCATTATTTTTCCACAATAAATTTGGGCAGAATTTCTTATTGAGTTCGTAGACTTCTGTTAACGTCTACAAAATAAACAACATAGCTTTAAACTCAAAGTGTTTACGCATTCTTTTTCGCTGAAAATGGTGTAAATTTTCCCTTTGGAGGTTGCAAACATTGTTGCTAATCTTACATTAAATGCTTGACGTTCAGGTTTCCTCCAGATCTTACCAAACAGCTCTGATCCCTGTCTCAAGTCCTTCCGCGTTTGCAGATTGTTTAGCATACATCTGTGAATGACTTTGCTGCAAAGACAATCAAGGGATTTACTATAGGAAAGATCCAATCAAAAGGAATGATATGAGGAGCTTGGCTTGTGTCCGGTTTTGTCACTGATTAATGGAATTGTTATTTCAGCATATCTGAATATTCGATAGAGAAATCATGGAATACATCGTCAATGCAATTTACAAGCAGGCGAATTTCCGTTGAATTAACACCAGAATGACTTACATACACTGAAAAACTTTGAACATCAAAGTGCAGATTTCATAGGCAGAAATTAATGCAACCCTCCTAAGAGCATCTCAAACAAACATTTTTTAATACAAGTTACAATGGGGTGAAAATTTTCTTGAACCACTCATGATCATCCAAGAACCGAAAACAGAATCTAGGTCCAATTCACAGAGAGCTCAGATCGTCTCAAAGTGAACAATGAACGGCTACTCTGTCATGCTCTTGAACTAACGTAATGTCTTACTCTAGATTCAAGATGCTGAGGGCTCAGCCACATCATGGAGGGCACTATAAATGGTTGCTTTGTGATGGCCTTGATACACTCTGATGTCTTCACCCGATGACATGGACCAAAACCTTGCTGTTGTATTGGAAGAGGCTGCATAAAGTTCAAACCAAAATTTTAGTTTTAGGCTTTTAGCTAGTAGCTCACTGTAAAAGATGCAGGCTGAGCTTTGCATGAGCTTGAATGATATAATGTATATGCCAGACACTTTAGAAATTTATAAGAGAGGTAAAAGAAATATAAAATCTAGAAACTTTCTTTACCTTTATAAGATAGTCACCATCTACTGAGTAAACACAATCCCACATTGATGTCCTAAGAAACTCCCAAATAAAATTCAGTTTTAGTATTAACTTCATAGAAACAATCTGGCAATTTGAGTATCCCTTATAAAGCAAAGACTAAGAACAATACCTATTAAGGTTTTCTCTAATGTGAAACCATCAACATTCCATATCTTGACAGGGTGGTCAGATGATGCAGTGACCAGATATCTAGAAGAAGAATATAGACGCTAACTAATAATTAACAACTAGTTAGTTATAGCAGATTCCCGAGTAGGACAAAGAGGTACGTTCGTATATATATACAAGGAACCAAAACCTGTGAGGGTCCCAAAACTCTGGAGACAGGATACATTTGAGGATGTATCCATTGTGTGCTTGTAGTTTATGAAGTAGCTCAAAGTTGGTCATTGTCTACCAGGACTAAAAAAAGTATGATATCAGGAGTCAAATCTGATTCTACAAGGTAACATGATACAAATCCTCCTTTACAAACTTATTCCAGAAGGAGATGGAGGAGGTCATATGATAAGGAGTTGATTGCATAATTCTCCAACTGTCAACTTTCTGTTCCAACAACCTACCTAAAAAAGTGGTCAAACTACTTCCATAATTGGCCACGTTTTCCACTAAGGCTCCCACATCTCCATATTTCCTTTTCTTTAGGCATTTATTTATGTTTGTTGGCAAATATTGTTCAGAATATTTAGTTTATATTTTCAGAATTTATTTTAGAATGGGGGATTGAATTGTTATTTGGATTTCTAATAGGAGTTTTGTCCACTCGATACGGATTAATTTTGTTGGTTGTATTGTGTTAAGATTCTGACACCTTACTGCCAATAAAAAATTGCCTATTATTTTTTTTTTTTGAATTATGAGTTCTTATCATTTTTGGTATCAGAGCATGGTTTTGATCCAACATGATCAATACAAGATCCAATCCTACAGCTGGTGAATTCATCAATCCATCTACCCAACCCTGAGGTTTTATCTCAATGAGAAATATATCTAAGAAAAAAAAGCTGCAGCAACTATCGATAGAAGAAAGATGGAGGATTGCGTGAGGAAGATATTGTAAAGAAAGGGAGTGTAGAGTATTCCTACTCAGGGAGAGAACCTAGGGACTGAGGAAGCCCTTACTTTCTCCTTCACATCCCCTCTCTCGAAGAAAATTTTAGCATTACATCTTTTCAAAAAATTTAAGATGCCTCAGCTAATTGCTTATTCTGGGAAGACTAATCTTTCCTTGCACATAAACACATTCAGGGAGTTGATACTGATTCAAGGCTTGACGAAAATACAAATATACAGACCCTTCTTTCTGACTTTAGAAGGACCAGCTAGGCACTGGTATAAGAGTCTGCCACTCATTAGCATCCACATCTTCGATTAATTGGCGACCATCTTTGAAAATAAGTTTAAAGGGATGATGGCCACTAATCAAAATATGAGTGCTCTACTGACCATGCGCCAGGGTCTTACGGAGATATTAGAAGATTTTGTTAGGAAATATCATGAAAAGGTAATAAAGTTGGGTGCCTATTACCACCCTTTAGCGTTAGAAGGATTGAAAAAAAGTCTTCGGGTAAAGAGAGCCTGGTATGTTATCCATTGATAGATAGTAAACACATATGAGGCGGCCCAGAATGAGTTGCTCATGAAATTCAAATAGAGGAAAAAATGCTCCTAAAGCTAAAGAAAGAGACTCGAGCAGGCTTAGGCAGAAGAAAGCCTCCGCGGGACGGACGACAAAAAGGTAAGGGAAATCGCTACTAGAACCCCATGTATGACAGGAAGAACACAGACAAAACTGACAGAAATCAGGAAAATTATTTTCCCAAGCCATGCAAAGACAAAAGACCTCAACTCTCCCTCCAGTAAGAAATTTTCCCAGAAGAATAGAATAGATAGCTGCCTAGAAATCCACGCCCCTAAAAGTTCCTCTATCAAAAATTTATGAGTATGCTATGAATGGGGGACTCTTGGCATCATACCCTCAAAGTATGAAGGTAAAAGTGCCTAAGAAAAACAAAATCTGATTCTACGAATTCCATAAAGAGGACGGCCGTGAGGATCTGCGAAATCAGATCGGGGTACTAGTTAAAAACAACTACCTCACTAACTATATTGTGAATTTTTCGCATACTCCCCTGGGAGCCAGTCAACATCGAAAAGATGAAGATGACCAGAAATCAGACCGCGTCATTGTCATCTCAAGGGGATTTATGGGTAGCCTCTGAAGGTTTCCTGAGCACTAATTGGGAAAGCCCTCACTAAGTAGTTCGGGCAGTCAAACCCAAAACATACAAGCTAACTTGACTCAATGACAATATCCCAAACAAGGTGAGAATTGGGGGCAACAAAAATATTGCCCCTGAGAGAGTCTCTCCTCAGGTTGGCCCACTTGTAACATTCATTTGTATTTTCTCTTGTGTGAATAAAACAGAATGTTTGAATCCTTCTTAGCATCTCCTAAAGTCTTTGTTGCCTCAATATTCTCCTCCTAGTATTAAGGTTGGTCGCGGGCCCTAAAATCCCTTAACACTAGTCGAATTAAAAATTTTGTCTGTCTTACATTTCATAAATCTTTAGTCTAAGTCAAACATCCTGACAGTCTAAGACCTGATTTGTGATTAAGAAGAGGTACACCCTGGTAGTGTTAGATCCCCTCCTGGTGTTAAGGTTGGTCGTGGACCTTAAAATCCCTCAGCACTAGTCGAATTAAAAATCCTGTCCATCTTAGGTTTCATAAATCCCTCGTCTAAGTCAGACATTCTGAGAATGTAAGACCTAATTTGTAATTAAGGCGAGGTAAACCCTAGTAGTGTCAGGTGCGCTCCTAGTGTTAAGGTTGATCGTGGGTCCTAAAATCCCTTAACACTAGTCAAATTAAAAATCCTGTTCGTCCCAGGTTCCATAAATCCTTAGTCTAAATCAGGTATCCTGAGAGTTTAAGATCGAATTTGTGATTAGAGCGTGATAAACTCTGGTAGTGTCAGATTGAATTGAAAAGCCTATCCGTCTTAAGTTTCATAAATCCTTAGTGCAAGTCATGCATCCTGAGAGTCTAAAACCTGATTTATGATTAGGACGTGGTAAACCCTGATAGTGTCAGGTCGAATTAAAAAATCTATCCGTCCCAGGTCCCATAAATCTTTAGTTTAAGTCAGGCATCCTGAAAGTCTAAGACCTGATTTGTGATTAGGACGTGGTAAACCCTGGTAGTGTCAAGTCGAATTGAAAAACTTGTCCGTCCCAGATCCCATAAATCCTTAATCCAAGTCAGGCATCTTGAGAGTTTAAGACCTAGTTTGTGATTAAGGTGTGGTAAATCCTGGTAGTGTCAGGTCCCCTCCTGGTGTTAAGGTTGGTTACGGGCCCTAAAATCCCTTAACACTAGTTGAATTAAAAACCCTGTCTGTCCTAGGTTCCATAAATCCTTAATCTAAGTCAGCCATCCTGAGAGTTTAAGACATGATTTGTGATTAAGGCATGGTAAACCTTGATAGGGTCAAGTCATCTCCCAATATTCAGAATGACTTTAAGCCCTTGAAGACCCCTGACTAGAGCTGTCAAACAGGCCGACGGTCCGCGAGCCGACCCGTTTAACCCACTATTTAGGTGGGTTAGGAGCAAAAAAAATTGACCTATTTAATTTGCGGGCCGATTTGGCTCAGCTAGTTTAACTCGCGGATTAAATGGGCCAATTCGTTTAACTCGCGGGCTGGCTCGTTTAACCCACCTAATTAAAAAAAATTAATTTAATTTTTTTTAATCTTTATATTTAGATGATAATTGATTAT
>JAVXUL010000009.1:8024576-8050926 GCA_035590515.1 Trichilia minutiflora
CGGGACGTCATTGTCATAGAGATATTACTTGATGACGTGTATAAATAAATATTCTGGATAGTTTATATACCTACTTTATAAATCTTATTTACAAAATACATAGGGTGAAGCTAATTTTTTGATAAAATTTTTTTGATACTTAAGTTAGTAAAAATTTTGCTTGTGTGTGTAAATTAAAAGAAAATCGAGAGAATATAAAAGAACAATTTAGAGAGAGAAAATTACAGAAAAAATATGTGGTATAAAAATGAGGATATTCGTTACCAGCAAAAGGAATGAATCTCTCCCTTTATTCCCGGGTTCTATTACCATTTAATCATTTACAAGTATAACCGTAGACACGTATCCCTTTCATATTGGCTCCCTCTAAAAGTTTATTACGGAATTACGGGACGTCATTGTCATAGAGATATTACTTGATCACGTGTATAAATAAATATTCTGGAGAGTTGATAGGATCAGAAGGTTGAAACTGGAAGACCTCGGGTCTCAGAGATGTACCGTGACTATTACACAGTTGCGTGAAGGGCATGGTTGAGGTTGACCTCAAGAAAGAATAGGAGGCATTGGATAATAAGTACAATAGTTGGTCTTAGATATGTGTCTTTCATAATTAATCCAAGACGTTTGAAAAGTAGATGCGACCTCGGATACTGCTAAAACCCTAAAGACTTATGTTTTACGTATAATAAAAGACGTCTAAGCTCCTAATGTGGTCTAAAGATTTCTGTATAAGTGTTATAAAAAGAGGTTTCGGATACTATTATAATTTAGAGATTTTTGCTTAAGTATAATGGTAAAAAGTCTTAGAAAAATATTGTATAATGGGCTCGGAGAAAGAAGTACTGTTGAATGATGGGCCTGAGCTCCAGCAAACTACCCAAACATCAAGCTTCCTAGTTTTTAATTAAAAACTTAAAATTTTTGTTGACAACTATCGTTTTAATTACGCCCATTCTCATTCCGTCACTTGTTTTGATCGCTCTTGAAGAACAAAACCGTCGATCATGTGTCAGCTCCCTGTTAGAGGCTTCGACTGAAAGGATCGAAATCTTTAGGATCATGTTAATTTGTTTGAGAGTGGGATCCATCGATTTTAAATTTGAAAAGACGTTACTTTTAGTGCTTCACAGATCTAGGTGACGTGACAATTCCCTGTCTATCAGATTTGGCTCATAATTAGGATTTTTCAGTCTGCATGTCTTCCATTGTCGTCTCTATAAATATTGCATTCTTTACATTTTAGCCTCTTTTCTTCATCTTTAGAGCTTTCTCCTGCACCCCATCATTGTTCTTCATTACTCGCTCTAGCCGTGAAGTGCTGCTTTCCACTGCTTTTGTAGGCGTCTTTGGGTCAAACAACTCTATCCGTAGCATCTTTTTTATTTCTGCTATCTCCTTGATCAGTGTTTGTATTTATTGATCTTTCTCCGCTTATTGTTGCTCACTATTCTGAAGCTGTTGTTGTAATTGAGCCACTTCATTTGTTTTTTTCGCACGTTGTGACCTATGAGTAGGAGTAGCTCTTGAGTTAGATCTAGAGTCTTTATGTGCCAAAATCTTCTGTAAAATGTTCATATCTTCAATTACTGCTGTGGTCACGTCAATAGAATCCCCTTCTAGATTTCTCTATTTTAATATATGCCTTTGTGTTGGATAAGCTCTTGTGGTTGTCATTTTTCAGTAAAATTGTTGGTTCACTAGCTTTTTGTTTGATTTTTCACAGACAACGCCAAATATTGATACAAGAAAATGATACGTCATCTTCAACCTCATGCACCAACTTCTTCTCCCAGCTCACTCGTTCACTCTCTGTAAATTATATCTACAAAACACAAGAACTTTAAAGGATAAAGTCAATTTTTTGACGAAAATCCTCTGATGCTTAAGTCAATAAGGGTTTTGCTTATATGTGTAAATTGAGAGAAAATCGAGAGAAAATGAAAGATCAACTTAGAAAGAGAAAGTTACAAGAAAATATGTACTGTGTAAAAGTTAGGATATTCGTTACCAGCAAAAAGAATGAATCTCTTCTTTTATTCCTAAATTCTGTTACCATTTAATCATTTGGGCACGTGTCCCTCTCGTATTGGCTTCTTTTGAAAGTTTGTTGCAGGAATCAGGGATGTGACTGTTATGAAGATAGTACTTGACTACGTGTATAAGTGAATATCCTAGAGAGTTAATGGGATCAGATGGTTGAAACTGGAAGACCTTGTGTCTCAGAGATGTATTGTGGCTATTACATAGTTGCGTGAAAGGCATAGTTGACCTCAAGAAAAAAAATAAAAGGGCTCAGATAACAAGTACAACAATTAGTTTCGGATATGTGTCTTTCATAACTAATTCGAGATGTTTGGAAAGTTGATGCGACCTCGAATACTGTTAAGACCCCAAAGACTTCTATTTTACGTATAGTAAAAGACGTCTCGGCTACTAATGTGGTCCAAACATTCTTGTATAAGTATTATAGAAAAAGGTTTCGAATATTGTTGCAATTCAGAGACTTCTTCTTAAATATATCATAATAAAAAATCTCATAATGGTATTGTATAATGAACTCGGAGAAAGAAGCACTGCTGAATAATGAACATGAACCTTTAAACTGAACTCTGACAAACTACCCAAACAATTACTATACGATTAATACAAGTTTCTACTATCTTAATTATTTTTAATAATTTAAATTTAACTAATAGTTATTTAAAATTCGGTATGACAATTATACTAGTTAGTTCCATTTAAAGTCATTAAATATAATAATTAAATTAAATATATAAGTTTTATTAACTAGTATTATTAAAATATTTATGAAAGTTTTAATTAATATTGTAATCAATGATAATTTTTATTAACGATTGTTTGATTGGACAAGGTTTAATAATTCAATTCTTGTAATAAATACTTTATATATATATTCATTTGTCTTACACGTTTTTTTTAAATGGCGAGAATAATATTTATTAGATTTCTTTTTATGCTAAATTTCACATCTTTAAATAAAAAAAGTTCATGAGAGAGTTTTAAATATATAATTTATATTAATATATTATTATTAATATGCACGTGATTCAAACTTTGTCATTCCATGTCTCTTTCTTACTCTAAAGATGACATATATGGTCATTAATAAATTGTATCTTTAAGCTCTTAAGAAAATAGGTTTGTTATTCATCTTTAATTATATAGTCAATTATTATATTTCTTTCATCTAGTATATGAATTTGAACCATAAATTATAATCGAGAAAAAATATAAGTTATACTACTCATTAATAGAAAAGATGCTTGCAAATAAACATCGCAACAATAAAATCTTTAAAGTAATTGTATTGACACATGCTTTCAAAAAAATCGATATATTCAAAGAAAGAGGGGTCATTCTTGATTATGTAATCAATTACTATATCTCTTTTATCTAATGTAAAAAATTTTCTTTTCTATAGACGTTTTGAAAATTATGGCTAAGAAAGGATACAAACCAGACCACTCTTTAGTAGGAAAGGTGCTTGCGAATAAACATATCAACAGAAAAGACTTCAAAGCAGCTATATTGATGCAGGGAGAAAGTGTCTAAGATGCACCCTTATCCCTTTACACTTTTAGAAAAATCGACTTATTCAGAGAAGGAAAGACTCATCCTTGATTATGTAGCCAACTACCACATCTCTTTCATATGATATGAAAATTTTCTCTTTTATAAATGTCTCCGATGTGAAAATTTTCTCTTTTACAAATATTACTATTATATTTTCTTATTTGCGAAGGCTTGTGACCTAAGCGACCTCAAAGCTAGAGAACTCCAGTGAGAAAGTCTTAATTTTGATACCATCTAATGCAAATGATAGATGTACAATAAGCTTCCATCACATATACATGGACACGCACACACATGCACATATACGTACATATACATGCATGTACACAAACTCACGCACACACATACACGTTTATGCACAGTCACACACATGTATATGTAGATATACGTATATGCACACTTGTGCACGTGAATGTGACACACACACAGGGACGGAGCCACATTGTTGGCAAAATATATATAATGAATAAAAATATTGTTTTTAAACCTCCCAAATGAATAAAATATTTATTTTTTAATTCAAAGTTAATATTATAATTTTATTAGATTTATAAATAAGATAAAATAATAAAAGAGTCTATTTTCTTATTTTTTTCTCTTTTAATTTCTTTTTTCTTTCTCTTATGATCTTTTTTTTCTTCCTCTTATGGACTCACTCTCCAGTCTCCACTCTCTATTTTTTTTTTCTTTCAATTCTTCTCTCATATCCCTCCATTCATTTTTTTCTTTTTTTTTATAAATATTCATAGTTTGACTTCTTCATCATTCTAATATCTTCAATTTTGTGATTTAAATAAAGATTTGAGAGTGAAAAAATTAGAGTTTGTGAATGAAATTTAGGGTTTTTTAAATTAAGATCAATTAAAATTTTTTTAAAATTTTTAATTATTAATTAATAAGTTCATTCCATCTATATTTTAATTTTACGTATTAATAAATTTATAATTTTATAATTATTGTTCTTTTGTTAATTATTGATTTAATCGTAAGAATTCGATTAAATTATATTTACGAGGGTATAAGATAGTTATAAATATAATTATATTATTAAAATTATAAATTTAAAAAATAGGTTACACTTGTTTTAACTTTGATATCCCGAATAAAAATTTTTGACTCCGTTCCTGCACGCGCGCGCGCGTACACACGTGTATAGATATATATATATTATGACACATATGCACACACTTACACATTTATGTACAGTCACACACACACGTATGCGTGGCGTGGGTGAACGCACAGGCACACTCAAGCACACGAACATGTGTATATTATGTCTTGTGCTTGAGTGTGCCCTGTGCGTTCACCTACGCATATATCTATTATGTCGAAGCATCGGGCGGAGTTAAAAATAGAACATTTAGAGGATAACACGTTTATTTTCCAGTTTGCATCAAAGATTGGCAAAATCAGTGTTGAACAGTAGCCCGTGGAGTTTGGATCAGGCACTGTTAGTGCTCGCAAACCAGAGGGGAAGGGAGACATGCACAATATTGAGTTAAAAAAGGTATCGTCTTGGGTTCAGATTCATAATATACCCATTGCGTGGATGAATAGGAATATGGGAATCCAACTGGGTAGTAAGGTTGACGGAGATTATGGGAATATGGGTAGTAAGGCTGACAGAGATTATGGGTAGTAAGGTTCCCATACCCAACAGGAATATGGGAATTCAACCGGGTAGTCAGTCCATGGGTTACAGCAGATCAAAATTTCTAGCTTGACACAGATTATTCGGCCGAAGAAATCAGAATGGATTTGTTTCCGATGGATCCTATAAAAAGCTCCTAGTCCTGATAGGCTCCGAACAGGTTTCTTACCAGAAGCACCGGAGTGCAGTTGGTAGTTCGATTATCGGCACAAGTCTTCGTATTCTAAATGGGAGGAACATCCTGTCCAACTTGAACAAAACCCACATTGCTCTGATTCCCAAAACAAACCTTCAAGTAAGATGATAAGCTTATGAAATGTAATTTATAAGATAGTAGCTAAAGCTCTATGAAACAGGCCGAAAAGCATTAATCTCGCCAAGTTAAAGTGCGTTTGTGTCGGGTCGTTTAATCACAGTTAATGTTATTATAGGTTATGAATGCGTTCATAAAACCAGAAATCGAAGAGTGGAAAGGAAAGGCCAAGTAGCTCTTCAATTAGACATAAGGCCTATGATAGGATGGAGTGGCAGGTTTTGGCTGCTACAATGGAAAAATTGAGCTTCTTGAATCTGTGGGTAGAGAGGATGAAGATTTATGTGAGTACAACCACGTTTTCGGTGCTTATCAATGGTGAAGAAAAAGGAAGCAGAACGCCGGTCTTATACAAGGTTGTCCGCTTTCCCCGTATCTCTTCATTATCTGTGTAGAGGTGTTTTCTTCGTTCCTCCAATAATACGAAAGCAATAAAAAGATTACAGGGGTGAGGTTTGGTCGGAATGAATGTCAAGTTTCTCACCTGTTCTTCGGGGGCGAGAGCCTCTTGTTTGCCCAGGTTTCAACTTCTGAATGTCCCCAGGACCCCAGCTCAGGGAAAAGTTTGAGAAGTACACAAGAGCATCGGGACAGCTGCTAAATTTGGAAAGGTCCTCGATGATTTGCCGTCCGAATACACTGCTCAGCACCTCAAAGGAAATATCCACCCTACTAAAATTCAAGTTGGTTTCAAGTTATGTAAATTATTTAGGACTTCCTCCAATGCTTGGTCGAAACAAATTCAAATCCTTCAACTTTATTCAAGAAAGAATCTCAAAGAAAATAAAGAAGTGGCAACCGAAGCTCTTTTCGAGTGGAGAGAAGGAAGTTCTTTTAAAGCGATTGGCCAAGCAATTCCCGTTTATAACATGTCTTCAAACCACCAGTAAAGCTTTACAGTGACATTCAAAGCGCCTTCTCATCCTTTTGGCGGGAAGCACTAAGGAGAAAAGAAAGATTCACCCGTCATTTGGAACTCTATGTTATTATTGTGCTTCAATCAAGCCCTCATAGTGAAGCAATGTTGGCGTCTTGTCACCAACTCAGTGACACTCGGAATCACCGGTAGCAACGGTTTTCAAGCGAGTTACTTCCCTTATACCTCTTTTGGGGAATGTAAGATGGGTAATAGTCCATTGTATATATATATGGAATTTGATGTGGGGAAAGAAATCATGGAAGCCGGAATCCGAAGGAGAATAGGTGATAAGAGATCGGCTATGATTTATAAAGACAATTGGTTGGCTAGACCATCTATTTCAAGCCGTACTCCCTGAAACTATTTCCGGGTAACTCTACAGTTGAAGAGCTGATAAGTGAAACAAGTGAATGAAACGAAGAAAAAGTCAGAGCTCATTTCCTAGAGGAAGATGTGGTAACAATAATTAAATGTCTTTACCAAAAGAAGTTGTATAAGATAGTCTGCAGGGACATTTCAACAAAAAGTAAATTATTCATAAAGAGCGGGTATCAAGTTGCTATCAAGGCAAAGCAATACAGACCATCTTCAAGCTCTTCAAGGGAAAATTGGTGGGGGGTTGTGTGGTACTTGAAAGTGCCACCAAAAATAAAATTTTTCCTGTGGAAGGCCCTGAAAGAAATACTGCCTGCAACTTTGAATATAAAGAGGAGAAAATAGGGGAAAATAAACTTTGCCACTGATGTTAAGTCCATGCTTTGGGTGGGCGTTAAAGCCAGGAAGGTGTGGAAAAATCACAGATTGGGAATGTGGTTTGAAAGTCGAAGCTGTGTGCAAAGAAATGGTTGAAAAGATGGAAAAAGAGAAGTTAGAAGAATTTGTGGATCTGTGTTGGTCCATTTGGAGCTCCACGAATCAAGTCTTTCGCAATGACAGAGAGGAAAAGTCGGAAATAATTTTCAGGAGAGCAGATTTTTTTAGGGAAAAGTGGCAAGAAAGATTTAGGGTTTGTTCTCCAGCTGAATTTTTGGAAGGATCCACGTGCAAGCAAGCAATGGACACCTCCACCTACAGATTTCTTTAAGGTAAATATTGATGTAGCAGTGAAGTCAGGGTGCACGAAAGTGGGAATTGGTTGCATAATCAAAAACTCAGAAGGGGCATTGAAGCCGCTTCAATAATGCAAAAGGGGTGTAATGACAATGTAGAATTGGCTGAAACTTCTTTAATCTTGGAGTAAAGTTGGGGAAAAGTAGTCTTCTACCAATTTTGGTTGAATCAGATTCCCTCTCGGCTATTAACCGTTAAAACATTTCCAACTCTTGTAAAAATGAATTGGGAGGGCTGGATTATGAGATTTCTTCTGTCTGCTATCCCAAAAATCCCAACAATCTTTTTGAATTTAATCATGTACCACGGGACTGCAATGCAGCTGCCCAGCATCTTGCAAAGATTGCTTCTCTCTCAACAGAACCTATCACCTGGGAAAGAGTTTCCAAGAAAGATATTGTAACAGTGTTGCTTGTCTTCTTAACGAAGTTTCAGTACAGAAAAAGAAAAAAAAAAAACAGAAAAAAAAAAAACTTAAATTATTAACTATGCTACGTAGATAGCTTAGCTATAGAGATCTATAGATACAGGATCACGTCCGCTCCCGGTACCGTTAGTATTCACCATCTATATCTCTCTCTTGAACCATAACCAATTGATCCTATACATTTACCTCAGCGACAGCAATAGCGACTCTTTTTAACCAAACCTCGTAGCAAGTTTGGTGGAAATGGACTCGGAGCATCATTCAACAGAATCATGAAATGTTTAAATCTTTCTTTTCCTTTCACTTATTCTAATCAACATTACCATCAAAGTGACTGTTCATCGACATGGTATAATTTGATCAGATGGTACCATTCCCATATAAGAAAGAAATTCTTATTTTAACAAACCGTAAACAAAAAATATATATGAAGCAAGAAGATAGATTCACTCGCTGTAGAAGACAAATTATATTTTATACTTTAAGCAAGACAATTTATAATCCCTATTTTCATTCGGAAGCTTGGTAGGTTGTGTACACATTACAAATATCATTCGAAAAATGCAAGCGGCACGATGTTGATTAACTAAAAAACTTACACGCTGTTACATGGAAGAATGAGGAAATAGGACATTGATCCACGACCACATAATTTCACATTCTTCCAAATTAGAACTGCAGTAGGCAAGATGTTGTAACGTGGCTTCGCGGGCCACCACCACTTGTGCTTCTGGAATGGTTCAAGTAATCGGCACACCAGAAAGCTCGTGATTCTTGGGAGACTGCTTACCTAACCTCAGTTTATTACTTATACACAGAAATGCCATTTTATTTTACAGGACCGTTGTGCATTTTACAGATGTGACTTGACCTTAGAGAGTTGATTCAGGTTGTTTTTCTGATAGTTGGCTGTTAACAAATTCCAGCACAGAGAGGCGCTGTACGACAAACAAATGTGTCAGATCAAGATTTCAAAATCAAAACTAATGATAAAAAACAAAGTCAAAACTAATGATAAAAAATGTAGCAGCTATTAACCCGTTGCTCCAAACCAGCTTCTTCAGGTTTCAACGTCAAAGATTCCAGCAATTTGATGGCTTCCTGAAATCCCTCAACTGCCGAATCCTCAGTACCAATACTCCTATCCACATCTGCAACTTTTGCAAGGGAAACAGCTACATCCAAAATCTGAAATCAGAGAAAAAGGACAAAATTCCAAACAGTAGTCAGTAATTTCAAAATCGAGATTTCAAATAATTTAAAAAACAATTGATCTGTGAAATTTATCCCTCATTTGATTAGTGAAATAAGGGATAAAGAGTATGTACATTAGAACATCAGATTCAATGCTCAAGTCAAAAGAAGCATAACAAATAACAAAATAAGAAATGGAATTGATCTGCCAAATAACAAAATAAGAAATGGACAAGTAATTTAAAAAACAATTGATCTGCAAAATTTATCCCTCATTTCATTAGTTAAATAAGGGATAAAGAGTCCGTACATTTAGAACATCAGATTCAATGTTCAAGTCAAAGGAAGCATAACAAATAACAAAATAAGAAATGGAATGTGATAAAAGAAGGATGACCTGGGATGGAACATTTAAATGGCGTTTGATGGCATCCTGACGAACATCCAGAGAACGAACATAGTAAGATCTTGCATCTTGTAGATCTCCATTGTAATACTTCAGATCTCCAATTTTGTTAAGTGAAACAGAAAGTGTTTGTGTTATCTGCAGATCAAAAAATTCCAAATAATTAAGGTAAAATCATGCATAAATGCCAATATGAAGCAGAAAAGGCTGTGATGCTAAAACCTCCAAATCAGTCATTGGCAAATTCATTAGGAATTCAACACTCTCTTTGAAATAAGCAACAGCAGAATCAGTATCTCCCATTGCTCGACTGCAGCAAAACATGAGATATTAGGCTTTACACAGACAAATACAACATGTAAAAAGCACATATTTTGGCTGAAATCATGAATGCAGACACAAAGAGAGTTGAAAATATACAAATGGATGCTTAGAATGGGGAGGTTCCAATTTCTAAGTTCAAGACAAACAATAGAAGTTCACTTGCAAATAAAAGTTCTCAGGCATCATGCTGAAAAGTTGTAAATAAAGCTCTCATCAGTCCACCTCTGCAAATCTTCTTCTCTTTTTTTCCTGGTTTATGGTGTTTTGAATTAGATACCCTATTTAATTCTTTTTCCCCCAAACTTCTTCAAATTTCACTGTTTGTTTCCAAAAAATAATGGGAAATAAAATAATGAAAAAAGCTTCAATCAATATGCAGGACAAAACTTAGAAGTGAAGAATAGGGGTGCACAATCCATAAAGTTGGACAGAGGCCTCATGTCTTCAAGTTATGTTAGAATAGCTTACATGAAGAGCTTAGATATGGAGGCCGGTTTTGGTTTAAAATCAAACAAAACGCGTTACATTTGGATGAATTACATGAAGGGCTTACATATGGGAACTAAGTAAATCGACTGATACTCACGGCTGGTTTTGGTTTAAAATCAAAAAGAAACAGGTTGTTGAAAATCCTCGATGACAAAGAAAGGTATATCCTTATATAGATAATCAACGGTCATTGTAGTTAAAGGGATATAGATATACAAACCCTCAAAGTTTATAGTGGTGTAAAATAGGAAAATTTAGGGGTCTAAAATAAACCAAGCAAAGGGCGTGTTGAAGACTGTAAATGGTGCCTACAAATACTAACTGGGCGCTGTTTATATTCGTTTGGGATTATCTGTGATGGGGGAAACTACGAGGTTTGCAGTAGTCTAGCAGTTAAAGAAAGCAGAATCTTGAATTGCTTACACAATCCTTGCTCATCATCAATTAATGTATCCACCATAATCTATAATTCTTCTTAACGAGTACACACTTCAAAAATCAACCCAAGAACCTTGTGTTTGGGTGGGGATGGTATAGAGTCAATTCTTCTGTTGTTCATATGAGGTCTCTCTTATATTGTATCAGACTTTGGACAGGAATTGGTGAATTTTTTAATTAATAGATTATAACAAGATAAACTGCTTAGTAACATCTAGTTCTTTGAGAAAAACTTGTCTTCATTGCCCTAAGAGCACTCCTGATACATACTCGCACTTGAATTAATTTCTCATATGCATTTAATAAGTCCCCATTGAACATTGAAAGCATTTGCAATCCGAAATCATGACAAGGAAAATAACAACCAATAAAAAAAAATTGAAATCAAAATGAGAGAGAGAGAGAGAGAGAGAGAGAGCAGACCAGCAGTCACCAAGCATACCCAAAACAGCCCCTAGCTGTGAACACAACTCTGATGTATTGCCCATTGTTTCTATCTGACCTCGGATATCTTCCACACAGATACTGAGTCTTGATTTTGCACTTTCTACATTCTTGGCACGGAATGCCTGCAAAAATAAAGTAAACAGCTAAGCAGATGCAATCGATAACAAAACTGAATTCCAATTGATGGGATATTACATATTTGAAATGAATTCAGCTAGATGAATAAAAAATCATTTCAAGAGACATTTAAGATGTATACTTATATAGAATGTTTAGTGGGCAATGTTGCCCTCCTCATGGAGGGTAAGTCACCCACCAGGAGAATTTTAGAGTGAGAACTACTAGCAAGAAACACTCTAAGATACACTCATGTGGCCCCACCTTTCACACACACAAATATAAATATTTTGTGGAATTTAATATTTCTTACTCCAAAATTTTTTAAATCATCAATTAAAATACATTAATCATAAAAAAAAAAAATAAATTTAAGTCTCAAGATCCACTACACACACATATGAAAACTTCCTGTCTTTAAATGCCGGCCCTTATAACATTAAGAACTGGTATGATGTTGACATCAAAAATTGTTAATCCTACCAAGTAATTTTGCACATAGTACTCCCACTCAGATCACAAACATCCTCATTGATGGGTTGTGATAACGATGAAGAAAAGAGAGTGTTTGTGTCGAAATAGGAGTCTGCAATGAATCTAACAAGATTCTCAAGCTAATAAGCGCTCCTATTGTGAATGATGGGAACCTAATGAGGATGAATAAAGACCAATGAAGAAGTTCATCTCATGCTTGTAAATTTCTTTCTTTAATAGGAATAAAATAAATATTATAGAAATAGTATTGCAGCTCACATATAAAGCTTTGCTGTTCTTAAAGTTAATCAACTCTCCAAGCACTTCATGATCATATTAACCACATGTACTTTGCTCTAACCAAAAGTTTGAAATCAAGAAACTCTGCCTATTTTTGCAATAAGTTTCTCCAGCTGAAATTATTGGAAACCCTAGGCAGGTTTCTAAAAATTACCCAGTAATCTAATTTTAACAAGAGACATAAGATCAATTACCCAAAATAATGAGTTCCAATTGCTCATTCTCAGAAATAACAAAGCAATGACAAAGAAACCAGCTGAACTCACCCTCATGGCTTGTTGAACCAAGAAAGCACCTCTTTCCATAGAAACATCCTCATATATCACTTTCTTATTTTCACCCACTTCATCTTCCTCTTTGTCTGAAGTAACAAGAGACCGCTTGATTCTAGCATGACCTTCAATGAAACGATCGACAACACCCTGAAGATTTGCATCTGCTTCAATCTTCTCAATGTCAGCTCCACACAATGGGCAGTCTTTAAATCGTGAAATGCATGCTCTGATTTCAATTTAACAAAGTTAATAGAATGTCAACCATTATCCAATAGACATAAAACGAAGAAAGAAATTAAAAGAGAGAGCAAAATGAGAAAATAAAATTAAAAAATATAAAAGATGTTTAAATAATTTGCTTACTTGCAATATACATGAGAACAAGGCACACATTTGCTACATTCAAACAGAAGCGCCTGGCAAATAACACAACTGAAGGGGCCAATCTTAAATGTCTGAGAATCATATCCAAATGGACACTTTGGAGAAATGACAGCAGGGTGAGAGGATTCATTCTTTGTGTTGTTACCATCATGCTCTGCCTGGGGTTTAGTTGAAGTTTCAAATGATTTTCTTGAAGATGTATCATCAGAACGTGCTTTGGAAAAAGGACACTCTGCCGATTTATTTGAGTTTTCACCAGGTTTTCTTGTTGAGGCATCATCTGGACGTGCTTTGGCGAAAGGACATACTGGTGTCATCTTGACCAACACCTTAACCATAAACACAATCAAACCCAACTTCTACAAAATTTCTCTATTAATGATTACAACTTTCTAATAAAAATTCCACTACAAAGAAAATGCATGATACCAAAAGTTTCTAAATAACAAATTGTAGTAGTCAATTATTTTTAAGCTCAAATCTACAGAGCCCAAATACGTGTCAGGTAAAAATAGACCAGATAAAACCGTTCACAAGAAGCTAAAACCAGAGACCTACATTCAGCTCATATATGATTCAATTTCACAGAACAGCAAAACAATGGCGGGTACAAATAATGCAGATAAGTAGATTAAAAAAGCATTTCCTAGTCAAATCTGTAAGAAATGCTTCCGGAAAATAGCCTCAAAAACACCATATTGGAAACATAAAAGACAGAAATTTCATACTGAAGCGCCCAATTTAATTTTATATATTAGAGATATCAATTCATGATTCTTACCCCAAATTTACTGTTAACAACATTTGATGATTGCGAACAATTTAATTTCTGCTAATGATATGCGGCAGAGAGTGAGAGCATACCTGAGAATGAAATCGCTGATCACAAAAAGGTTCCAAACGTCGTCGTGTCAATCTTCTTCCTCAGCAGAATCTCCCGATTGACTTGGAAACATGAATAACAAACACTACACGTGGCAATATTTTTTTCTTTTTATCATAATATTGCAGAAGTACCTCACAATCTTTTTGAAATTACCATCTAATCCACAGGTTGGGAGGAATGACCGACAAGGAAAAAATAAAAACAACATATAAAATTTTTACACGTGGCCTAAATGATAATTTAATGTATAATATATTTTCTTCTCTTTTTTTATTCACTATTTTAATTTACTAGAAGATTAAAATTTTGGGCTTTTTCTTGTTTTGACTTATTATTTTAAAAAAATAAAAGTTTATTCCGATTAAAAAAAATTTTTTTCCATACAAGTGAGTACATTTTGAGACAATGATAATGCAGATCCTCTTCTTTGAATGAACGGGGACTACTATTAATTTTCCACAAGGCTGCATTGTTTGGTGCGTAAGTTTTCCGTATCATTTTTTCCCCAGAAAAGATCAGAGCCCGTATAGCTTCTTATGCATTTCGTAGGCGTCTTGTTAACGTCTATAAAAATAAACATTCCTGCTTTGAACTCAGGAGTTTTACACATTCTCTTTCGTTGAACTTCGTACAAATTTTCAATTTGAAGCTTTCAAACATTGTTGCTAATTGTTTATTAAATTCTTGACTTCAGTTTTCCTCCAAATCTTACGAGCTCTGATCCCTTCATTCTTGTTTTGTGTTTGCAATTGCTCGGTGTACATTTGTAAATGACTTAATACATTTGTAAATGACTTAATTGCAAAGACAATTACTACGGGAAAGATCCAATTAAAACGAATGATATTAAAGCCTTGCAGAAAACAGAAAAATTTTAGGCACGGCAAACAACAGGAGTTAAAACATTCAATGTGAGTAGCTTGCATTGCGACTAGTTCTTTCATTAATTACTGCACTCGTTATTTCAGCATATCTGAATAGTAAAACAAGGCTGGATGTTCAATATAGAAATCATGGAATTAAATCGTCGATACAATTCACAAGCTGGTATTTCCGTTAAATTAACACCACAAATGACATATATACATTGAAAAACTTTGAACATCAAAGTGAAGATTTCAAAGGCAGAAATCAATAGAACCCTCCTGCGAGCAATGCGAGCAAACATCTTTTAATACAAGTTATTATAGGGAGAAAAATTTTCATGGCCCACCTGATGTCTGATTCTAGATTCAAGATGCCGACGGTTCAGCTCCATCATGGAGGGCACAACAAATGGTTCCTTTGTGATGGCCTTGATAAACTCTGATGTCTTCACCTGATGACATGGACCAAAGCCTTGCTGTTGTATCGGACGAGGCTACATAAAAGTTAAGACCAAAATTTCACTATAAAAGGTGCAGGCCAAACTTTGCATAAGCTTGAATGATATAATGTATATGCAAAAACACTTTAGAGATGAAAACAAGAAGGTGGAGGAAAAGAAGTATAAAATCTAGAAACTAAAGTAATATGCATCATCAAACTTCAAATCCAACCTAGTTTCTGTTCTTTTCTATTAACTCAGGTTTCTGTAGCGGAACCAATGACTTAATATTGTGATGTCAACAAAACAATAGCATTAGATAATTTCTGATGACAGATAACAATTGAGTGCAGAGCCAAGTAGTTCAAAAACAGTTTTCTTCACTTCGGCCATAAGTTGTTTTGAAGGAAGTAGCAGTTACTCGAATCGAAACTTTTTTTTACCTGTTATAAGATAGGCACCATCTACTGAGAAAACACAATCCCACACCCATCGCTGATGTCCTAAAAAACAAGCAAACCAAATTCAGTTTTAGCATTAACTTCATAGAAACAATCCGGCAATTAGAGTATGCACTATAAATCAAAGACTGAGAATAATACCTTTTAAGGTTTTCTCTAACGTGAAACCATCAACATTCCATATCTTCACAGTGTGGTCAGCTGATGCAGTGGCCAAATACCTAGAAGAACAACATAGACACTAACTAATTATTAAAATCTAGTCACGGCAGATTCCCAAGTAGGACAGAAGGCACATGCATACACACACACACACGAGGAGCTAAAACCTGTGAGGTTCACAAAACTCCGGTGACAGGAGACATTTGAGGATGTATCCATTGTGTGCTTGTAGTTTATGAAGTGGCTCAAAGTTGGTCATTGTCTACCAGGAATGAAAAAAGTATGATGTCAGGAGTTAAATCTGATTCTACAAGATAACATCACACAGTTGATTTGACAGAAAAATCTACCTGGGTCCCTCGCATCAAGCGCCAGACATAACATGTTCCATGATTATTAGCAGCAACGACCAGACTTCCATCCCACATGATTGTTAAAGACCTTACAGCCGTATCCACCTCTGGCACCTAGTTTAAAACATAAATTGGCATAAGACCTTTGCCAAAGAAAAACAACCGAAATGATTACCAAAGCATGAACATCTGTTTGTTGCAAGTGTGTGTGCAACTGGGTTCTCTTGGCTCGGACTATATTCATTCCAGTAAACCAAAAAATATAACAATACAAATATAAACACATCAGGAGGGCCCTGAGTTTGAAAAAGAAAGGACAAGCTTCAAATTTCAATAATTTATTTCTTTATCACACCCCCAATGATAAAAGAGCTACTCTCTGGTTTGTATTGATTTTCATTTAGAAGCCTCTAGATATATACCATGTTTTTTTTCCTGAACAAACACGAATAACTATCCTTCTCAAGGAATATAATATCGTTCACTAAATTTTGTGAATCCTTTAATTGAAATCTTAGCTATGAATCTACTATTGATGGTTTGGAACTCTGATTCCAAAGCTAATAAAAGAGAGAAGAGAATACCAATTCACAACTGCATGAATTTGCTGTCAAATCCCACACACGAATATTCCCATTTTGGTCTCCAGATATAAGTTCAGTCTTCAAAAACACAGAAAGACAATTATGACGAGATGTTAAACAAGGAACTAAAAACACAGTGAAAATCACAAAGAAAAGGCAATTAATAAATCTCAATGAACCTTATTTTACTACAGGAGAGAAAATCTGGTCAAATTTTGATTACAATGAAAAACAGATAAAAGAATTTTATACATCTCAATGAACCCAGTTTTACAGGCAGACAGATATTGACATTAATTTGAGGTCAAGAACTTGTTAGTCAATTTATCTCCAGCTAACAAATCAAATTCTTAATCCAAAAATCAAACAAAGGGCATTTATTGCTTTCGACATAGCAGTGCCCTTATTTAAGAAGCAGCCAACTATAAATCTGCGAAGACATGCCAGCTAATTCAAACACAAATCTGAATAAAATTTGTCAATATCAGATCCACTCATTTTCTTTATGATAACAGAATGCCATTTCAAAACTTTAGAAGCTGATGATTCTGACGTTCCACAAAACCACTAACACAGTGAGAAAGCAATTCAGGATACCAACTGTACAGGACCATACCAACTGTACAGAAGCAATTGGTGAATCCAACAATGTATTCAAAGTGTTATAGAATACTCTAAATCCCAGTAGATTGGAGGCAAGTTAAAACAAATAGGAAAGAAAAAAATGTAAACTAAAAAAGCCAAGTAAGTTCCCACATCAAGAATGTAAATTCCATGAAAATCTAATATTAGACCTGATTAGGATGTAACACAACGGTGTTAACAGCAGCACGACTTTCATATTCCATTTGACAAACAGGAGCCCTGCATTCAACTTAAAATAAGAATAAGTCTAGAAAATTACAAAATACATGGGAATACAAATTAATTATTAAACTAACAACAAATCTATCATCTAATTTCTATTACGGTTTTATAAATCTACCTTAAATCCCAAATCTTTACAGTACCATCTTCAGAACCTGAATACATCCAATTTCCATCACACTGAAATCCCACTGCCATAACATTGCTAGTATGCTGATCATAGCTCATCACCTGTTTTCAATTATAAAAAAGTTCACATCAACCAATGAAATAAAGAACGAATGGCATGTACTTTTTCAAAATACAACATATATATCAAAAGATTGAAAGAGAATACGCACAGATTGAGAGTTATTTGAGTTAACATCAAATAACCGAATGTGTGGATTACCCGCTGCTGCCAGAAAGTGTTTATTTGGAGTTATCTCTAGCCGATTAACTTGCTGTACATATTATATATTAGAAATCAAATCCAACATGAACCCACAAAAATGAGACACCAAATACTTTTATTACATGAGCAGCAAATATTATCACATCTCTAAAGAGAGCATAGTATAATGCACAACAAATATAAAAATATGTCATTCATAAATATTATATCAGTAACTACTATCTTTTATCTACAAATTAATGACAAATTCACAATACACCTCACATCTAAATGAAGATTAACAAACAAAAACAACATAAACTAGTGAAAATATACTAAACTGACAAAAGTTGCATGGAATTTATGGACAAACCGAATCTGGGTAGTGAATAGTACGATAGCAGCGACCGCTTTTTGCCTCCCAAAATTTGATAGTATGATCATAACTAGCTGTTGCAAGTATTACTGATGGTTGCGACATCTTACTTTCCTCCTGATCAACTAAAAACTTAAATAACTAAATATAAACTAGCCAAACTAACATTAGGAAAAATAAAGGAAAAGGAAATCAAGTTATCAAAAATACCAGTGTTAAATTAGTATATGCAGAAAAAGCACGAACTTCTTTATTTTTTTCCCATTAGAGTGAAGTGAACCTCTTCAGCCTGCCAGAAAATTAAAATTGGAAGGAAAAAATTAATAATTGAAAAGGAAGAAGGTTAATAAAGAGGTGATTACCTTAAATTATGAGAATGGTGAAAATTGCAGAATCAAGGGTTTTTGAGAGTCAGCTATTATGTTATGAAATTTAGAAATGTGTTAGATTCAAGAGATTCTATATTTTAGTCCTGTCATTTCTGCATGTATAACTGTAACAACAGTAATGGACTACTTGGAGAAGCCGAGCATGGCCCAACATTAATTTATTCATTGTACTCGTGAATGGTTTCCTGATTACTATCAGGACAATTGACGAGCTTTATGTGTTTTTATATGCTTCAAAGATGAAGGAAATATAGAATTAGGGATTTTGATCTATTTACATACTGGGTATTTTTTTGAAAACAGGAAAAATGCATGAAATCGGTAACTTCATTGGGTTTTAGTAAAATAGCTTATCTATTTGAAAAAAAATTTCACTAGAGACAAATAACTTTTGAGTCAAACAATCTATTTGTAGTAAGTTTAAAAAGAAGTCCTTCTAATCACAAAATGAAATAAAACAAGATTTCTGATGATAATATTTAAATGTTGTCTACTTCACAAAGCTTTTGTTTTCTCACATCTCGATTGACATCTGATAATTAACTAATAGAGCTTGTAAGTGTATAAATAACTTATTTCAAATAAGTAACTCATTTCAGTATGTAATCATGCATTGGTTGTACTATATCTACAACTTTGAATTGATGGAGTATATCTGATAATGAGATAAACGGCAAACAAAATAAATTAAATGGCACATAAAAATTCAGATAATAATTTACAATTATTTGACAATGATAACACTAACTCCAACAAGTCCAACCTATTATGAAGGGTCTTGCGAGCAGGAGAAGAAAATGATACACAGAGTTGTTAAAAACTATGTGCAAATGCTCTTAACATAGTCTGACTTTATGAATTAGACGGCCGAGCATTAATCGAGTCACCAAATTCAAATAATTTTAGCCGAAGTCATGTTGTGAAACTAATCTGGGGTTTGATTAATCATTTACGTATATGCCTCCCAAGAAGTAGCTCATAAGCAAAGTTTTTTCGTGTTGGGATCTTTAATTTTGATTCCTTTTAGCAGTCTAAAATTTTATTCTTTAACAGGATGACAATTGTCCATACAAATCAATGCACTGCCAGAAATACCAAAAAGAGAACTACAATCCTCATGGAAAATAGGGAAATTTTTGCTTCAAAATCTTGTAAAAGAAAAATGACTAGTTTTACAATCAGAAAGTCAGTAATCCTTGAATGTTGCTAATGTTTTTGCAGGGTTTTTTTTTTGTTCCTATTATTGCAGTCAAACAGGCTTGTATCAATAAAGGGATTTTTTTTTTAAAGTTCATTTTTAGATTAATTCACAGTTGCCAGCTGGTGATCAATAAAGAGCACCCAGAAAGTTCGCAGTGTCAGTTTAAATTCCACTATCAACATGTCTAACAGAATACGACGATTCAAAACGATTCAATGTCTGCTGATGATCGCAGTGGTAAGTGAGAATGAGAAGTGCATACCTGGGAATAGAAGCCCTAAATCACTGGTAAGACGCAAACGTCGTTGTACTGGGGTTGTGGCGACCGTCTTCTTTGCAGAATGTCTTGATGGTTTCATAAAAATTCCAACCGCACCACCCGTGGACCAAATTAAAGAGATTTACAATTTTACCGTTTGACGGATTAACCAATAACCATAACCAACGCCATTATTTTCAGTATTAACTTTTTTTGTATTTTTAATTATTAAGAATTAAAATATTAATGTTAAATATTTAAAATTTTGAATTTTAATATTTAAGTAATATAATAAGAGATATGATATTAATGTATACTAAATTTTGAATTTTAAATTTTATTTAAAATAATGTGATAAATTACATGAATATATTAAAATAAAATTTATAGACTTAATTCGTAACGTCCAATTAAATAAAAGATCAAATATATCACTTCATATAATATTCAACGTGTTCAAAGATTATTTAGAGATTTGAAAGTAAAGTTGATAAAATCCGAATCTCTTATATATTAATAAAATATAATTTTTGATATTTAAATACAAAATTAAAGTTAAATAATTGTCTAACTTGCTCTACACTATATCACACTTTAAATTAGTTATTATATTTTTAAATTATATAATATATAAATACTTTATTATTAAGAAGGGGGAATTTTAAATTCCCCTGAGGTTTGGCCAAAAAATAATCTTCCCCTCTTTTAGTATTTTTTTAATCTCAATTGTTTATTTTTTATAATTGACGGCTGAGATTAAAAAAAAATTAAAAGACAGGAAGATTGTTTTTTGACCAAATCTCCCGGGGAACCATCATTCCCCTTAATAACATTTAATTACAAAACTTTGATGTATTATTCAAATTAAAAATGTGATTTTTCTAATATATTATGTATATATAGTGTGACAAAGTAAAAAAAATGTTAAACCTAAACCCAACCTAATTTCAAATTAGCAAAACAGTTAAAAAAAAAAGTATACAAAAAAAACAGTTTAAAAAATAATAAATTTTTCTTTTAAAAAATAAAAGAAAAGAAAAGAAAGAAAAAAAGAAAAACCCTAACTCTGGGAGTGAAAGAAACACTAAGCGCATTTTTTTTTTTATTGTTTTACAACCGGAACCTTACTATTTTGCTGGCCGCCGCCCTTCGTCGGACGTGTACCGATACCGACGCCGATACACAATCACCCTCTAGCCACGACGACGGTAATAACACAAACTTTGATTTTTTTATATATTTAATGGATATATTTATTTATTTATTTTCAAATTATTTTGTGTTTATTTACATAATCTTTGCTTCTTTTGTGAAAGTAATTATGCTGTTTTTCTTAGTTTCATATTTTGTTTTATTTAGATAATTAATTTAACGGGTATGAACCTATTAATCATATAGTAAGGACTGTACATTTTGATCTCCCCTTGTATAAACTTGAAGGCTTTTATTGAATTCTGATGGAGCTAAATCCTACTAGCAGCAGCACAAATGCCTCCAGAAAGGTTTGTTTTTCATACCCTTACTTTATATAACTGTGCTACAAGAAAAGGTAAATTATTTTTTTACATTTTCTAATGAATTTCTTTTGAGCTTCTACAGATGAAATATGCACCAAAAGCTCCTCCTCGACGGGTACCAAAGCCTGAAGTTAAAACGTACATTGCATTTTATTTTGTTAGCTAGCAATGCGGATGCTGTTTCTTGTTGTAATTTCCTTTTTAATCTCATCACCATGTGGTGTTCACAGTGAAGTGGTTGAAAATGCTGATACAGCACAGGCTATGGATTTGCTGCAGCGTTTCAATGCAAATGTATTTGTCAATCTATTTCCTTTTTGGTTTATATTATCTATTTAAGTTTAATTCTCCCGTGTTTTATGTTCTTATATTTTACTTCTCTGTTTCTTCCATAGCATGGAGCTCTGAGGGGAAAGCCTAAACTTGAGAAAAAGGGTAATTCTCTCCTCGAGCTGCATTTTGACTATTAGATTCAACTTTCAAGTCAAATACCTTGCTGTTGATGTTTCCATGTATATGTTCTTAGTTTTTATGGATTTTCTTGTGGGTTTCTGAAGCAAATTCGCTATTGGAGTTTTCAGATATCTGTTAATCAACTAAGTAATTCTATGTGACATTGGTCAATTAGTAATGCTACGGCATCATCATTTATTTAATGTATATATCCTTTGTCATCTATGGAAAGATTAATCTTGTCCTTTATATTTGATAATTTTTATGCTGTGATTTGCTACTGCAAAAAACAAATGCTCTGATTTGGACCCTATATCTCCCCGCCCTGTGTTTTTAAGCCTTAAGCCTTATAAATTTGGTTTGTAAAATTTAGTACTTAAAAATTAGTTAAGCCTCCTAATGCAGTTACCTCTAACTCTATCAGTGTGCATCATAAATTATAAAGAGATTGACTTATTGATATTAGTTTAAATTTGGAGGAGTTAGGTTCTATGGCTTCCGGTTCACGTCTTCTTTTGGTATCCATTTAAATAACTGGCGATAAGCATGGACTGGAAATTTCAGCATTCAGTTGTAGACCAGTTATTCTTTCTGTTTTATTAAAGATTTACTAAGAAACAATTTAATTCTTGTCACATCACATATATCTCTGAATAATGTGGTACTAGCAGATGAATTTTGATTCTTTTTGTTCTGTTGTTTCAAAAATATGTAGTTGAGCCATCACAAATTGCATTTGGTCGTGGAGGTGCATCAACTTTTATAAAGTCATATGGTACTCCCAAAGGTTGGAGTAGCAGTAATTCTGGTATGCTATCCTTAGATAAACTATTCAGTTAGCTGATATTGAGATTCTTCCAGTGCATTATGCTTATGATGAGGATTCTGCAGGTGGTGCCTATGCCTGTCAGAGGCAGGAGAAAGAATATCAGGAACCATGGGTAGGTAAAATTATGATTAGGTTTCAAAACCAATGCGACTTTGGTGGATGTCCTTGCTCCTATCTCCCAATTTGTGTGTATACTCATTTTGTTATATTTAATTAATGCAGGATTATTACAGTTATTATCCTGTAAGTCTTCCTCTGAGGAGACCGTATACAGGAAATCCAGGTATTTTCCGAGGAAAAGAGCTAATTATAGGATATTGAATTTTATTCTGCCTGCTTTAATATGAATTGTGCATTGCAGTTTACACAACTGAATCATTCTACAGATGTTTAGTTTGAGTCATTTCTTCCTTTAGAGTTCGAGGGTTTGTAGAATACCATGATGAAACTTGCATTGCATTATAAGCACTGACTTGAACTTGTTTTTATGATTTATAGAACTTCTCAATGAGGAGGAATTTGGAGAGGTTTCTGAAACCGTAAATCTTGACCAAAGTTCCATGAACCCAGCAGAAGAACTTGGTCTAATGGTTGGTAAACCTATCAAGTTCAAATATTATTACCACATGCCTAGTTTCTTTGCAATACTTTCTGATGTTTGGTTGGCTGATTGGCTGGCAGGAGGAGAATCTGGAGCCAAGCATCTTTTTTCTTCAGTTACCACCAACAATGCCTGTGAAGAAGCGTTCAGCAACAGCAGATGAGCAACTGGCAACTAAAAGCTCAAGTACACGTGAGGCTTTGCCTGCTAAAGAGAAGACATGTAGTTTGAACGAGTTACCAGCAGGCTTCATGGGTAAATTGCTAGTATACAGGAGTGGTGCTGTCAAGCTAAAGCTTGGTGATACCCTTTATGATGTGAGTATTTCTGAAGGAGACTAAAGGATGCATATGAAAATACATTTTGCTACAAGAATGTGAGATTTTCATCTTCATATATAATCATATAATATAGTATTGCATGAAAGGTGAAAGTAAAACCCGTTCCAACATTTGCTTAATTTGAACTTTTGATTTAACCCATCATACGCAAAATTAATGGTGCAGGTTACCCCAGGTACGGATTGTATGTTTTCCCAGGATGTTGCAACTATTAATACTGTGGATAAGAATTGTTGTGTTGTTGGGGAGCTCAACAAGCGAGCTATTCTCACACCAGACTTGGATTCAGTTTTAAAAGATTTTGTTGATTTCTGATGGTTTATGCCAATTACAGCATAATTTTAGTTTATTTTATACATAGAGGAGAATATTTCAATCATTTTTTCAGAAACTTGCGAAAGATTGGATAACATTTTAGTGAGATTGAGATTGTTGTTTTTTTTGGTTTTTTGCCGAATGAACGGACGGTGGAAATTTATTCAATTGATTGATTTAGAAATTTGCAACATCTTTCTTTTTTGTAACAAAATTATTGTTACAAAACATCAGGAAAAGGAAAAACTGAATATGCTGACCTAGGACAAGGATGGGATGACGTGTTTTGATGGAATGATTTTGACTGCTAAGTGCTAAATGGCTCTGGAAGAAAAAGGACACAATTTTTTTAACACGGCAATTAGCAAAAATTTAAGGGTGTTGAAATAATAACATACCTATTAATTTTGTCTAATTAAAATTTTATTTATAATGAAATGGTAAAACAAACAAACAAATATTAATTGAATTATTATTATCTATATTAATTATTATTTTATGTTTTATAATATTTTTAGATAATTTAAAATATTTGAATTTTATTTTAATGGATGAATTTTGTTCTATTAATATTTGAGAAGATATTAGTCGAATATATCATTATATAAATATTTTATTTAAATTATTAATAAGTTATTAGAATCGAATACTGAAAGTCCATTCAAATCATACATCTTTAACTGAATCCATCACTGTAATATACCTGTAAATAATCACTATTTCATAATTTCATTTACCTTTAAACATATAATAATTTTATTTCATAATATTTTTTAAATTAACTTTAATTTCAAACATATATAGCTAAGTATTTGGCCATTTGTATTCAATACAAACTCAGACAGATAGGTATTGAAATCATAAAGTTTTGTTCCATTGTTCAGTGTGATCCAAGGACAAGCATTTTGAATTTCTTTTGACAATTTTTCAAACCTCAACTCTCTCTCTCTCTCTCTCTCTCTCTCTATATATATATATATATAGATATAGATATATATGTTCCTTGAAAAGTGAAAATAAGCAAACCCTTGTCACCTATTGTCAAACTGGTATTAATTTTCTATATTCATAATTTTGAGAATTAAAAAGTTATTTTTATGAAGAGTGGGGCTTCAAAAAATAATTTTTTTATATAAATTAATTTAGTATATTATTTAATTAATAAAAATATTAAATGAATGCAATTATTAAAAATAAATAATGTGTATAAAAAGTAATTAATATTTATTATATCACGTTATTTACAGTGAAAATGGATTGGGCCTTAACAGTTGGTTGTTTCTTTCTGATATTCAATGGTCATTGACACAAAGCCCATAAACTAAATTGCCGCACATCAGAGATATTCTATAAATTTAGGATAAAATTATAATAACAAATTAAATAAAATACAAAAGAGGTAATCTTTTAATCATAATATCTCTTGTCAGGAAAATAAAATAGTATTTTTCCGAAAACAAAAGGTGTTGAGAATTATTTTGAGTCTTGGGGAAAAATATTTTGTTAAACTTCAATTTATTTCAACTAATATTAACCATCATCACTAACGAACCTAAAAATTCATACTGTTTGTTATCTAATCTTAAAGGATTGATTATTACCGACCTTTGTAAACATATTTTTATCCTAATTATTATAAAATACTATAAAAAGAAAATTAATGATTTTTTATTTTATTTTCATCATTTTTATTTTGTGTTTTTTTAAAAAATATTTTTATTTGTTTCTCCATAAATTCTAGTGCTCTTGTCAATAGAGAAAATTTCGATCTCTTCTAATGTAAAAATATAATTAAAGTAAACATAATTCATTTCAAGTTTACTACGAGGGAATTTGACCCGGAAAATATTATTGCAAACCTAATTTCGGCTTTTGTAAGAGAATTATCTAAACTATTTTTTTAATTTTTATATACACATTTTACACCTATCCGTGGCTAGTTTAGTTGGCAGCTAAACCTGTCAAATAGATCGAGTCGGCTTAACTCGACTCAATCCGTTGCATATCGACATTTAAACGGATCAAGTCGAATCAATTTATTTATTATACGGATTAATATTTTAATGGTCCTAATCCGATCTGCGAGCTAACAAATCGACCTGAGAATCGATTTTAAAAATTTTTAATTTAAAATATATATATATATAATACACTAATTACTAATAAATATAATTTATTAATAGTAATAACAAGTTTATAATCTAAATAC
>JAVXUL010000009.1:8051026-8071167 GCA_035590515.1 Trichilia minutiflora
ACCCTAATTGAGATTGCTCCTAAGGTCTCGGGTGGAGTCAAGCTCCAAAGCTCTTCAAATGAAGACATCTGAAGACCTCTGGCCCTAGTCAAGATTGCCTTTAGGGCCTCGGGTGAAGTCAAGCTCCAAAGCTCTTCAAATGTACCCCTAAATTTGAGATGTTCATGACCACCCTCGAAGCACGGTCATCAACTACGCTCACTTAGCTGATTTATGTTCAAGTCATGATTAAAGCTTCTTTAGAAATCAGTTAAAGTAAAGAAGAAAAATTGGCATAGGTGACATACAAAAGTTAGCAAAATTTCTTTCCATTAATAAAGAAATGGAATGGTATATGTATATGTTGTATATACAAAGGAATCAGTCCTAAGAAGTAGGACGTCAAAGAATTCTTTTTATAATAAAAAATATTTTAAGTCCTAAAGTATTCGATGGGAGGCTTTATTCACTATCAATCTGGTATCTCCACCGGTATATCTTCGACTCTAGGGGCAGGAGGGCTTCTTCATTGTGTGTCTGGGGGGCAAGAGGATTTTCTTTTCTTTCTCCTATTAAGGGGGCCTCTTCGTTATACGTGATTCAAAAAGGAGAAGGAGCATCTTCCTGTTTCGTTGACAGATCCTGAGGGATCAGTGGTTTGGTACCCCCGATGGCTACCTCAGAAAGACCTTCTATTATATCGGCAGAGCGATCTTCATTCCTCAGTCTTCCTTTACTAGCAGCCATATCGCTCACCTGGACAGTAGGGGCATCATCTGAAGGACGGGTCCCAGAAGTTCCTGGGATGTCGTGGTCCAACTGGTCGAATAACCAATGCAAATCCAAGTTTTGGTACTCTTAAAGGAAAAGACGGCTTGTCAGGTCTACGCTCTCGTCAACTCCCTTGTCATACCGACCGACAAGTTAAGCTGGTACCTCCTCCAACTTCTTCCTTTGCTCTTTAGAGGATTATTGCAATTTCTTGTGCGTCTTCCCCAGTACCTGGAGCTCCTTTATCAGGAAATTCGTCCTGTCATCTGACCTCAGCAACTCTGATAGGACCATTGAATACTGCTCCTTCAGGCGATCCTCCTCCTTCAGGATCTGGTATAGTTCATTCAACTTATTATACTGACCAATAACCCTTCCCCTAACCCGCTCGGTGAGATCACTCTCGGTCTTCAGGTCTTGAAACTGGGTCTCAATGGTCAACAACTTTCCTTGCATTGAATCACTGAGTCCTCTCCCCCTCTAAGGCATATATCCTTATCATCAGCTCCTCTCTCTCCCTGACGACCTTCTCCTAGGTAGCCGCGATTATATCCTAAGCCTTCTTCTCCAACTTTTTCACGGTATCGAATGCCTGCTTCCTGACAGCAAAGGTATTCCTAAAGTTATCAATGCATGTAAGCATTCTGAAACAAAAAAAGACACGAGGATGGTCAGTATCTCCAAAAGAAAGAAAGGAAGACCCGGGAGGGAGGACTCACCTGGTACGAGAAGACACTCAGCCAGGTGAGAGCCTCCTCCAAAGGCACACCTGCCATGTTCTCGCTCCTCTTAGGTGAGATTACCTCCTGGACAGAATTTGTTAGGAGAAAAAGATACCCAAAATTCTTCGTCTTATTCTCGGGGAGATCCTCCACAAAAATCCCATCCACATCCCTGATGTTTTTCTTGGTGGCCGGGAATGAGTCCTCTATCATAAAAAGAGGAGGCTCTTCTCGCCCTTGTCCAGCCTCAGAGCTCGATGGTTGGACGCCCGAAACCTCTTTTGGATCAGTTTACTGCTTTTGGTCCTGACCTGAGGCCTCTTGCGTGTTTTATCTCAGGACTTGGGGGACAATTGGGCGAGACGGAAGGTCTACTTTCTACTTCTTCCTCATCTCAGTAAGGCTTTCATCAATGAGCCTTTTTTCTTTGTCTTTAGCCGGGGTCGAGTCAACTTTTTGAGGACGCTTCTTCGGTTCCTCCCTCGGCTCCTTGAAGGAGATGTCCTTCTCCTTAAGACGGACAATTTTCTTTTCTCCCTCCTTTTTAGGAGTCTTCTTAGGGTCCCCCTTTGTCGACCCCTTCTCTTTATCATTTGGGGCCTGTGTCTTTAAGTCAATGGCACTGAAAGTTTTCAGGACCCACTTGGTAAGCATACTCCTCAAAACATCGTTGGACCTCCTCCGACGACCCACTAGTGTCCGTTCGGTCCTCGCCTCTACACCCAAGAAGACATGGTTAGCTGTCTAATTGTAAGGGAAAGAGACAGTTATAAAGAGAAATTTGAGTAAGGAGATACCCTTATTCATCTGAGCCCTCAACTTAGAGAGCTCACTTTTAAACACCACTTTGGATGTCAACCTTGAGGCTATCAGACTGTTTACATTCAGCAGTTGTTTCACATCCATAATAAGAAGCTCCAACAGTTTGTTTGCGACACCCATCGGGACATTTGCCTGGTCCCTCTTGGTAATTGCAAATAAAGAGCCTGTCAGTGTCAGTATAGCTCCCTTCCCAATAAGAAGCAAAGGTATTTATCGTATGCGTATCTGACTCTTGGAAGGCGGGAGAAAAGAGGCAGGGAGAAGGCTCGGCACAGTCTCCGCTAACAATAAACCAACGATCCTTCCAATCCTTATTGCAGGAAGGAGTGTCCTTCACTCTAGACTAGAACCCTCCATAAACTTAGAGAAAGTACCATCTAGAGTACTTATTGGTATACAAGTGTAGTACCTCGTCTGAAGTCGGGATGGGCCCTCTTTAAAGAAACTTAGCACGTACAACCCGCTCAGGATCCGTTAGCTATTCAGAATAAGTTGATAGGGAGGGATCTCGAAGGCTTCAAAGAGCCTGACGAAGTAATTTTACAGGGGAAGACGGGCCCTCAGTAGCAAGTGCTTCTTATTAAACGCCATTTCTCCTGACGCCAGGTCGCTTGGGACCTCGTTTCCAAACGGCATCCTCAGCTGCATGCTGTTAGGAATACCAAAGGCCTGCCTATAGGCCAGTAGGTCTGCCTCATTCACTGTTGAGATGAACTAATCTGCTTCATTTGGTCCCTTGGCCCGAGCCTACTCAGATACATTCCTTTCATCTTTGTCTAACTCTTGGGTCCTGATAGAATCCCCAACCTCTTCCAGACCACTAATGGTGGCATCAAAAAGTTTGTTTTTACCTACCATCTCCCTGACCATGGGAAAACCTAAAGATGCGTAAAGGTCTAACAACTTCTAAAAACTAAAGACGATCCCAAACCCTTTACCTTTTCAAGCTGAAATGATGAATCTACCAGCAACACATGAAGAAAGACTCGGGCGTAAGCACCTATAAACACACAAAGAGAGGAACAGAGGACAAGGAAGTAGAAGTAAAAATCGAACTAAGAACAACGAGAAGTAAAAACAGAAAGATAGTGAGAGAGCACCAGAGTTAGAGCTTTCACAGAAGGTAGGAAAGTGAAAATGACAGCTGATGAAGGGGGTATTTATAGTGAGAAAAGATTGATCTTCACCGTCGATCTAAAAGGACAGGGTATGGCCACGTGCCCAAGCCCCTTCAATATTTTCGCGGCTCGAGAAACGATTGAGTATCCGCCATCAGGTTCTTACACATGACCCATTCACAGTCAAGTATTTAAACCTTTTCGGAGTACAAAACACCGCAAGCTTAGGGACAGCTGTGTGATACGACCCCTCATATATAGCATTTAATGAGGAAGAATTAAAGACCTTGAGAAAAGATATGTCACCAGACAGCAAATGGCTCCGTCAAGTAGGGTTTTCAACGACAAAGTAACTTTTGAAGCACTCTAACCGTCTTAGTGGTTATTTCTTTCATAGCTAAAAGTTCGCCTCAGGACCTGTGAAGTCTTTCCCTTCTAGAAGCCAGATTGATTCGGCTAAGAGTTTCTGGCGCTTACTTTGTAAATCTTATATCAGAAACTGGGGGACTGGATATTTGGAAAAAAATATGCGAGTGACACGTGAAATTTCGTCAGAAAGAAACGTGGCATCCTCTGTCCTAGGTATTTCAACCCCTCAGGGGAATCCGATCTCAGGTCCCAAGAAGTCACCCTCTCAGGAGAATCCAGCCTCAGGTCCCAGGGAGTCACCCTCTTAGGCGAACACGCACCCCCCTAGAGGCATCCAACGGTTCTTAGGTGGTTTACTCTTAGGACTCATAGATGTGCCACAGTTTCCAAGTATCCGTCGGTCGAAACCCTCAGGCAGGTAGCAGCTGGAGTCCTCAGGAAGCACGAGTCGCCCCAGGGTGGACCCATTCATCCCCCAGAAAGTGCAGAATCAGCATTACAACTACAGCAGCCTCTCAGGGAAAACGTCTCCTCTTCCTCAGCATACATGCAGTCCCAACAAGAGAACCCCTCGTCACGCGCCTACGCTATCAAAAATAGGAATGATCACTAACACAGCAGACCCTATGATGAGAGTAAATGCCCTACTCTAAGAGCTGACTATCCCATCCTCTGTTTATTTTCAGACAATGTGACAGTAGCAGACTTGAGATTTACAAAAATATCAACTGAAACATTAATAGAATGTGGTTACACATTACCCAAAGACACTAGAGTCCCATCATTCATATTCTTCGATATCTAGTCACCATCACCAAAGCGTTATAAAAGTAGGGATTCTCCAACGAAGAAGGGGATTGGATTTTTGGATTTTTGCATTCTTCTTATACCCCTTGTTGACATTCTCTTTCACCTTCTCTTTCTTCACAATTGGTAAAGAAATCTTTTCTTACATTTAATTCCGATTTACTTACCTGAATTTATCACATTTTCTCTTATCGTTTCTAAATTAGGCATCGAAATTTTTCCGTCGAAAACCCTTCCTAACATAATTCCTAGTATGTTATTGTCTTCTAGGGACTTAAAGGTGAAACTCTACAAATAAAGATTCGGTCATCAATCATCTTCAACCAGGATCTATGTAACAGCCATGTTCATATTTATATCTCAACAAAAGTAATCGGCGAAAATTTTTTATTAAGTTAATTGGATCTACATGTAAATTATATGTATAGTTATTGAGTTTTAATAATTTAACATATTTTTAAGGATTTATATGAATTTTTTTTTATAAAATTTCAGTATTAGTAATTGATTTTGTTATAATATTTAATTAATAAATTATAATTTTAAAAAAAATTAAAGAATTATAAAAATATAGGTATATAGGTACAGCTGCATGCACCGTAGCATGGCCCTCCACTTAAACCAGCAAACACGGGTGCACGTGTTTGTCCTGCGTAAGAATAAGTTCAAAACGCACGAACCAAAAAGCTAAACGCATTGGGGACAGAGCGCACAGGAATTTTGTTTGAATGGATTTGGCAGACAACAATTCTCCCAGTTCCACTTACAGTCTTACTTCAAACCCTAGCAAGTAGCAGTCATGCAATCTCTGGAGGTAAAATGCTCCCCCTTTGGATCGGCTAATTGTTTTCAGATTAATAGATCTTAAGTTTTTCCATTTAGTATCAGCTTCTTGTTCATTAAAACCATTGAAAATTTGTTTGAACTTCGTTGTTGCAGAGAAATATTTAAAATTTTGTCTTCTGTGGCGAAATGGGCTTGGATCAAAGAAAGATAAAGTGGGATTAATCTTGGGTTTGGACGATATAAGCTTTTGTTTTCATGGTGTTGTGATTGCGGGTTTTGTAATTGATGGAAGGAGGTTCAGGTTCCAGTACTGTTCCTTCAGCTCCTTTTGATAAATCAAACGTGTTAGATGTAAAACCTTTGCGTAGTCTGAAACCGGTGTTACCATCAGGTCCTCAAGCACCACCATTTGTTTGTGCAACTCCTTTTGGTCCTTTTCCACCTGGGTTTTCTCCATTTTACCCGTTTAGTGATATCTCTGACAACCCAACCCAGACTCCGCCAGCTTCATTTGCGACACCTCTTCGGTCATTTAGATCACCTGAAGTTACAGACGTGTCTACTGGGTTTCATAATGAGAAAAAACGTCGCGGATCCAGTTCCAGGCAAAGCAATACCAAAAAAATCCAGGACTCGGATTTTCCCGTGGGGATTAGTTCATTTGAGCGAGATGAGGGTAATAGGCAAGTTGTTATTAATGTTCTGATGAGATTTGATGCACTTAGAAGAAGAATAAGCCAGATTGAGGATACCAAGAAGTCTGCTATGGGGTTAATTAAGCGTGCAGATTTAAAAGCCAGCAATATATTGATGAGCAAAGGTATACGTACTAATATGAAGAAGAGGATTGGAGCTGTTCCTGGTGTAGAAATTGGTGATATTTTCTTCTTTCGAATGGAGATGTGTTTGATTGGTTTGCATTCACAGTCCATGGCTGGAATTGACTATATGTTTACGAGGGGTGATTTAGAGGAAGAACCACTGGCCGTAAGCATTATATCATCTGGAGGGTATGAAGACGATGCTGATGATAATGATATCTTGATATACAGTGGCCAGGGTGGGAATGCTAATAAGAAGGGCGAGCAATCTGATCAGAAGCTTGAAAGGGGTAATCTTGCATTAGAAAGGAGCTTGCGCCGGGTCAATGAAGTTAGAGTCATCCGGGGAATGAAAGATGCTATTAATCCTAGCTCAAAGGTTTATGTATATGATGGACTATATACGGTTCAAGAATCATGGATTGAAAAGGGGAAATCAGGCTGCAGTATGTTCAAATATAAATTGATGAGAATACCTGGACAGCCTGGTGCTTTTTCTGTATGGAAATTGATGCAGAAGTGGAAGGACGGCTTATCTAGGAGGTCGGGACTTATTCTTCCAGATCTTTCTTCTGGAGCTGAGAGCGTTCCTGTTGCACTTGTAAATGATGTTGATAGTGAGAAAGGGCCTGCTTATTTCACTTATTTCACTACAATTAAGTATTCAAAATCTTTCAGATTAACCCAACCTTCTTTTGGCTGCGACTGTCATAGTGCATGTGGCCCAGGCAATTCAAATTGCTCTTGCATTCAGAAAAATGGGGGTAATTTTCCCTATACTGCCAATGGTATCCTAGTAAGCTGGAAGCCATTGATATATGAATGCAGTCCTTCATGTCCATGCTTTCATGACTGCAAAAACAGAGTGGCTCAGGTCGGTCTTAAGGTTCGACTGGATGTATTTAAAACAAAAGATCGGGGTTGGGGCGTGAGAACTTTGGACCCTATTCGAGCTGGTACTTTTATTTGTGAATATGCTGGCGAAGTTGTAGACAAAGTTAAGGCAAGGCAGCATGGGGAGGAAGGAAATAATGATGATTATGTTTTTGACACAACGCGTACCTCTGACTTGTTCAAGTGGAATTATGAACGCGGGTTAATAGAGGATGATGATTCTAATGACTCTACGGAGGAATACAACATCCCGTTCCCCCTAGTCATTAGTGCCAAGAATGTTGGGAATGTTGCTCGTTTTATGAATCACAGTTGCCTTCCAAATGTTTTCTGGCAGCCAGTTATTTTTGAACAAAACAATGAATCTTTTGTCCACATTGCATTTTTTGCAATGCGACACATTCCCCCCATGGCAGAGTTGACATATGATTATGGGATTGCCCAGTCAGATGAGGGTAATTATGAACTCCACAGGAAAAAGAAATGCTTATGTTGTTCACTGAATTGCCGAGGTTATTTTGTTTGATGTCAGAAGTATGCAGATCAATGGAAAAGATTGGTATTGCTGACCTGGGCCCTGAGTAAAAAGTCTGAATTTCGCTCATTTTTATCTTTTTATGAACTGGTATTGATGCAATATGATGCTTTCCTATTCTCTATGAGTTTTACTATTCAAGCCTATTTAGAAGACAGCACTAATATGAAACATTTGTCCCAAAATTATGCAAGTAATCTACTAAAAGTTTGGAGTCTGGGGTACTTTAAATGCAATTAAAGATTTATGAGACTTGCACTAGCAACGTGGCATATATATGCATGCAGAAGTTATTAGTTGGGTAACATAGTAATGCTATAGCATAAATTTTTGCGAAGTTTAATATAGTATAGGTGGAAGCAACAACTCACTGGTTGTTCGTGAATCACTATTCTATGGAAAATTCTTCATTGTACATTAAAGAAATAATCTTTGATCAACTAATCCATGGTGATTCATAAAATGGAAAACATTCTGGCTTGATTTTTTGTTATTGAAAGCGCTTTTCTCTTTGATGATATTTTAAACCAAATTTTGTTTTAGTAATTGTTAAGTTACCACTTGTCCCAAAAGCTTAAGCTGATAGGTAATGGCTTAAACAATAGTATTAATCTCAAATAGCCCTCATACGCAATACCGATACCAAACAGAGATAGAAGAGAGAAAGACCCAAATAGAGATAGAAGAGAACAGAAAATAAACACAAATCACATGGGGGAATTGTGCATAGGACCTCTTAGTTGATCTAGGTTTGACACCATGCTAAGTTACTGCTTGATTCAAAAGCTTAAGCTGATAGGTAAGGGCCCAAACATGACTATTAGGCTCTAGTAATAATAGTTTCTTAGTCTGTTGTAATGTTGCCAAATAACCGATTAGACATTTTGTTATGTTTTATGTTAAGAAGTAATTTGTCTCTTTTCTACGTGGAGCTTATGTTTTTGCGGGCCGGTTCACGGTCGGCCCAATAGACAGCACTACTTTTTGAATATGGTTTTTTTCTTTCTTTCTTTTTATTTATTTATTTATTATTATTTATTATTTATTTTTTATTTTTTTGAGTTGTCTAAATTTCTTTTTTTGGCTGCATCAAAGATACAATCAAAAAGAGAGATATCTTCTGCTCTTTAACCAGTGATTTTACATGAACAAAGAGAGAGGAAAGGTTTCCTGCACATCATTTATGATCTGACATTTTCTTAATCAGATTATTCCAAAGGTATCTTCTGCTCTTTGAAAAGTGATTTTACTTTTGAAGAGGTATCATTGCACTAGATTGTGTACACAGCTGCCCACTGTGCTTTGTGCATGTTGGCTCATATTAATGTTATATTTTCTTTTCCTACACATTTTTCTATAGCCAAGTGGTGGGTAGCAATTTAACTGCCGAAACCAATTTGCTTGAGGCTCTCTCTCTCTTTTTTTTTAATTATTTTTTTGGTTTCTGGTTAAAAAAAAAATATGATGTTTAGAGAGCTTTTACATAATCTTCATAATTCAAGATATGTGTGGATCTGTGATTTGACTGCCTTGTCTTGCGCCTATCCTCCGATATTTTCAATTTTTCTGAATTGTATTTGGTGTACGCACTATTTTTCTTCTCAACTGCCACAATAGAGCAGATAACAAAGACTGGGAGTGCTCAATCTTCTGTACGATTCATCTTTGCTGACACTTACTTTGTTTTCGATTGTGTTGGTTTCCATAACCTTGTCTAATTTGATTAAAGAAGCCCTAGGATTCCTTGTAAAGCATGGGGATGAAGGAATGAGATCTGGACCAGGTTGGGACATGAGATTGGGAAGGAGGGTATTAGTGTGATAGGTGGTTATGGGTAGGACTTTGCCTCAACCTGCCTTGTTGCTTTCCACATTAAGTGGTCTTGCATCCAGTTTCTGTAAATTCTGAATTCCTTGTTATGCATGATGCATATAATGGAAAATGGTAGCTCCTTTAAAAGTTCAAAGTTCTTTTTCCATCTTCAAAATCTTAATTATAGGGCCAAGCAAGGGCTGCTTTTCATTTTGTAGACGTGCAGCAAGGAACAAAAATTGGAAGTGCATGTAAGGTCATTCAAATTGGTAACTCCTATGAAAGGAAACAATTAATATTCTCACAAACTTTTATAAAGCTCAAATTCACAAAATACAGCTGATACAGGAATAGAAACTGATTATACGATCTTGTTGGGAATAAATCCCAACTACCTATCAGTATTTCAAAATTATGGTTGCATATATTCATGCCATAAGTAGTAGTACTGAGTAAATGCCAATGTAAGTCCATTAAATGAAGCAGTGGGGATTTCAATGACAAAGTTGATTTGCCTAACTTACGGACTTCTTAAACTTGGCTTATTGCTATAGATATTTCATTCAACCCATGTATAATGAACACATACAAAATGGTGCAAACAACAGCTCGGGTTTGAGTCTTGCTCAAACTATGGTTAAGATAAGCTAAAAGCAGTGCAGTATATTGCTGTAATGGAACCATTTGTTGACTTTAACCGTTACTTAATTCAATTATACAATTGAGATTCGCTATCACAACTATAGTTTATGTAGCACATTTCCTATGAGGTTGAAAATTATCTGGCGAATGAAGCCTTGGAGCTTCTGTCTGAGAAGTTTTATCTGAAAGAGTTTGATTATGATATATATCACTTGGTTTAAGCTCATATTAATTTGTGAAATGAAAGTGAAAAGGTATTATTGAACTATAATTACTTGATGTACGATAGTTTAAGCTGTATTATCATTTTCTTTTTCTTTGAGCAGCCGTCTTTTTAAATCAATTTGCAGGAATTTTATTTTCTCCTATCAGTGGGACTGATTGTAGAATTTATTTTTTTTCAGCCGTGTTTTCATGTATATCACTGACTAAAGAACTTTTCATGCTGTCGTTAGGATGTAGCTGCTGGCTCCTTTGGGTGCAGAAACTAAGCTTTGCCTGTGTCCCATTATCAGTTGCAGTGTCACCGGTTAAATAGACACATCTTTGTATGTTGTCACTAAGTAAGCTGGGTATGATGCAGTTGACCGTTGATAGCCCTTTTTGCTTCGTCTGCCACCAGTGACCTAGGGAAAAAGTCTTTTGCTTTCTTACTTTGTTGGTTCCATAGAAAGGTAAGGTTTTAGTATGTAATAATAAGTATGGTAATGTTAATTATCAGTTCCGTAACTGTGACGAAACAGGCTTATGTAGTTTAACTGAATGTTTATTTGTGCGTTGTCTATGTTAATATCGTAGCAACAAACTTGACAAATGGATGATGTTTTTGGATCTGCAGTTGGCAAATCCTGTACTTGTTCAAATACCTCTCTGTGGCCGTCAATTCAAGACTTTATGGAATCGTCATTTTGTTGGCTAGGATAAATTTAAATCCCAGTTCAAACTTCAAATCATACTTCAAACTGTACTATTTATGTGTTTGCAATCAAATTCAAAATGTTGTTTTTCAAAATAATTTTTGAAGGTGAGAATAGTATTTTTTTTTTTAATTTGGTGTTTTAAATACTAAAACACATGCATAGATAAAAAAAAAAATTCTTAGATTTAATTCTAGTAAGCATACGAAAATAAGAATAGAAATTGACTTAAAAAGGGTTTTTGTTCTTAAAAATGATGGAAAACTTAGTTATATATTGTTTTCGATTTTCATTTTATAATTTGAGAATTTTTTTTTAATATAAATACAGAACATGTTTAAAACAATTTTGTTTCTGGAAATGAAAAATCATTTTCAAAAAGATTTATTTGATAAAAAAATGAACTTAATTATGCGATGAAAAGGAAATTAAATGGTGAGTAAATTTTTATTGTTCCTGCTTGGAGGAGTGGGCTACTGGGCCCATTCCAACCATTCATGTGCGGCCCATGAGCTTCAGTTTGGCGGGAAATTTCCCCCTCATCAATTGATCGATTAAAGAAAAAAATTCAATTATTATGGAAGAAAAAAAAAAATTTCTAGCGTATACGTGTTTTGTGAACAAAAGCGGAAATTGCGAAGAATGGAAACGGAAAATTTCCGAAGAGGTGAACTTGTGTGGGCAAGAGCGGTTTATCCTCATCAATGGTGGCCTGGTATTGTTCTCAGAAGCAACTTTCTCGGGGTATTGGTTTCCTTCTTTGACTGCGAAAACTCTCGTTATTTTCTACCATCAGAAATTTGTTCTTTCGAGGAAAAATTCTCATTGCTAGTTGGGAAATGCACGAATCATGTATTGCTTAATCGTGCCTTGAAATTCTCGGCTGAAGAGGTTGTATCGAGCTTAAATTGCTGCAGTCGAGTAAAAAAGGGTCGAAATGCCAGTGAGCTGTTTCGGCCGCAAGTGGCTTTGGGTTTTGTTCATAGCGTGGCGGTTTTGCCTTGGGTTGAACGACCTGATTTCCTTAGCGCTGTCAATGCGGTTGCGCAGGTTATGGCTTTCCGCCATTATTGTTTGGTCAACTCAGGTATTTGAATACGAAGTTTTGTAATTCGTTTTTATCAATCATTTACATATTGGAAAATACGTAGATATTGGTAGTTGTTAAACATGGGAAATTAGAGATTTTGCGGGTCTGAATTTGAGAATCCATGTTGGGTATATTATTCTTATTTCGGAATTTATTTATAGTATGTAGAAATTGTAGAAATAAATAGATATTGTCTGGTTTGGACGGACAACGGTGATTCTTAGACTCTGCAACAAAAATGCATCTATTCAATTAAGAGAACTTAAAGACTTTTTAATCTAGCAAAGTTTGCCTTCCCTAGCCATGTGTGATGTCACATTTATAGTGTTTTAATTGCTTAAAACAAAATTTAAAATATGAACTATATGTAAATTAATACATGTACACATCCAATATATGATGGGTAATCATCATAGTAACTAGTAGAATGGCTGGCTCAAGCACGCGATGTGTCTTTGTTAATATTCTAACTTATAAAGAATTATATTGTAAGTTGTAACTTATATGCTACTAAATGTTTTAGATCTCTTGTGTCCAGCAATCTAAACCTTAAAACTTGAAAACCAACAGGTGGTGAGTAATTCTATGAAAGAATATAGATTTAATTATTTCATAATTAGAATAATATTGTTCTCACTTCAAAATTGAAATTCTCAATAACTAATCATCATAACAATTTATATTAAGCTTTACCTTATACTGGTGTAGTTAAGCTGTTTTTATCTCTTTTCATAATCCTTGTCACACAATTGATTCTTTCTAGCAACAGTATGTGTTTGCTTAAATATTCTGCTAAATGGATTTGGATTTGCTGTTAATAAGTTCCTTCTGCTTGAATACCTAAACAGACATTCAATCTAGCATACAAGAAGACAAATCTTCAGATAATTTGGAAATGGTTGATGATTGTCAGAAAATCTCTGAAACTGCACAAAATAACTTGCCAGCTTCTGTGACAAATGAAAAGAACATGAGTAATTTTCCAAAACAATCTTTGGGCTCCTGGAATAGAGATCATCTTGAAATCAGTTCAATGAGTCAAACAACACAACAGAAGATACGTTCTTTGCAAGGGATGATGGTCAAACTGCAAATTATTGCTATAGATCTGTCTTATTTAGCTACGAAATGTATGAATACATTTAAGTCAAGTTTTTTGAGGTTTAGAAGCTTGTCATTCCAAAGCACCTTTGGTAACTTGTGCAAGAAATGCTCTTCTACTGAAAGTGACGAAGCTCAAGTTTGTAATCCAACCTGTACTATCTCTCAGCTGGGTATTGAATTTCATGGAGAAAAAGAGAAGACTACTCGTGCAGTCATACCTTATGTGGAGAGCCCTGTTAACTGTCTGGGGTTAAAAAGGCAGCTTGATCAATCTGCTGTTTCTGAACCTCCTTTAAAGTTGCAAAAGACTTTGTCTTTCTCAATTAATGGAGCTGATGCTTATCGGTGGAGAAGTAATGAAGGATTCAAAGCTGTTTTCACTGACCCTTTTATTTCAGGGAATACCTTTTCCTCCATTGAAGCTTATGCCCATCTTCTTAGAAATGTAACTGGATATGAGGCAGATTTATTTGACTCTTTCTTTTCTGGATCCCGACTGAAGTTAAAAACTCCAAACCTCTCTTCTGTTACAGTTCAAAGTTTGACATGTATGAGCAGCAGTAGCTTGAAGGACTTGGTTCTGAATTTCCTCAATATTTCCCACACATCTTCTTTTAATGATGTTGAAATGTGTAGTGTTCAGAAATTGGAAGAAAATGTGGACTCTCTAGACAACAGCAGAACCTGTATATCTCATGCTAACATACAGCAACCTCAGGAAATTGAAGCTATTATGAAAAGATATGGCACCTGCATCTCGTATGCAGTTGGATTTCCTGCTAAGGATGATGAGACTAGTGATCTAATAGCAGGAGCCAATGAATACCAATTAAATTCTTATCTTATTGCTAATGAACACAAGCTGCTACCTGGCAGCCATGATAATTCCCGTTTGCTCAAAATCAATGGAGATACATGTATGAATGCAGCAGTTGGATGCAGATTTAAGGAGAAAAAGGATCTCTTACAACCGTTAAATTCTGATTTAGCATTCAAGTCGAAAGTGAGAAAGCAACCAGAAGCTCAAACGAGTTTTGCACTTTCTAAATCTTTGTTGATGAAGTTTCCAAAGGACTACAGTCTGCCGTCCAAGGAGGAGTTGGTAAAAAAGTTTAGTCCATTTGGCATAGTAGATTCCTTCAAAACAAAAGTCTACTTTTATACTGGCTCTGCCAGGGTGGTCTTCTTGCACCAACTTGATGCAGTGGCTGCTTACCATTTTGCTAAGAAGAAGAAGATTGCATTTGGTAAAGAAAATGTCAAATTTTGGCTTGATCCTTTGGAAGATCAGCGGGGAAGCAAGGAATTAATTCCCTTTCCTCCACAGACAGCAAATCTGCCTGGATTCAACCTTAAATCATGCCTTAAAAAATCCAAACTCCTTAAGCAAGAAGATAAAAGATGTATGAGAAAGGTAAGGTTTCGGTTAGAAACCTAGATCAGCTAATTGTTATTAAAACAAGTAGTCTACTGTAAATACTTTCTTTTTGTTTCCCGGCCATGGCAAAGTGTTGATACCAAATCTCAATTTTTTTTTTTTAATTATTAGTATATAACAGCCATATGGATGATAATATTACAACAAATAAAAAATAGGACTTGTTCTTGTGAATATTACATCGATGATAAAACAACTTATAGAACGAATTAAGCTCTTACAAATATGAACCAAGTTTTCATAAATATTCTAGAGATGGAGGGCTTCACGTATGTACAGGAAAGGATGAAAGGGAAGGGTGGAAGCAGCACAAACCATACCCCCAAAGGGTGTGGTTGCCAGGATTCAAAATAACTTATCATGGGAGGCATCGAACGTTTTTGCTAGAATTTCCTTGTATTTAGCAAAAAAATTGTGGCCTTTGTTGTAAATCTTTTGCTCTACTTGAAATGATCATATATTTTCTTTGTGAAGGACAACTGTGTTGCAGTTGTTGTTTACATGAATTTGGCTGTTAAGCCTATTCTCTGTATAACCAGCTAGATGTGTGGCCTTGGTTTTATTTTGCTTAAACCGAATTTCTCCCCAACTGTTAATGTGGCAGTCGAAATTCACACAGCATACCTCTTGATCTCTTAATCCATTGTACAGCTTTAAAGAGTTGATCTTCTAGACTACAAAACATTTATTAGTTGAACTGAAATTCCTATGAGTTTTGTTCAATAGGAGGGTTTGCGTAAATAATACCTGCATATTGTATTGGTTTGACATAAAATCTGTTGCAAATTTGTATTGGTGTGATATCACTTCATTGATTGGAACAAGAAGTCAAAAAACCAAACATTTTTTCCACTCTCTCTTACTGCTTCCTAAGCTAATGCGGTTCACGAGTTGCTTTGTAGATTTTTCAATTTTCAATTTTGGTTTGAAAATAAATGTCACCGTTTTGTTACGTGGTCTTTTTTTATTCTGACGGACAAGAACCCATTGGGCTATATTCCTGCCGAGCCCTGTACGTAACAAATTTCGACAGTAATACTGATCTACACAACGATTCACTGATACGAAATGCAGGATCACCCTCTGTCGATACTAGTATTCGTACGTAACAAGGTTCCAACTCTTTCATAGGTTGGAGAAATAAACCTTTTTTCAATTTCTGAAAAAGAAAAAAAATCGAATGACCAAGTTATTAATGCAAAGAATGCAATTTTGAAAAATGAAAACAACAATCCTCGCAAACCATTGAATAAATTTCCCTTTCTTTTTTCCCCTTCTATTCTGTTATCAACAAATACAAAGAATTATGTTGAGGTTAATGTACAGACAATGTGCATAGGTTTCCTACTAGGACTGATTCTGAAACATATTAACCTCATGAATGATTTACATCTATGTTCTGAGAAGAATTAATGAGCACTTTAGACATTTCTCAACCAAATTTGAGACCATCACTAACTTCTGCTAAAAAAAGCGGGTCTCCTCTCCTCTAGGAATGGCATTTCAGCTGTGTTATATTGGCCCTTCAAATGCAAGAAATCTACAAGATATCCCCACAAAAATTTCATACAAGACCACCTCTGATAGGTACACCAACAATGAACTTCAGAGAAGTATGCCATCTTCAAGTCAGGAATGAAATAACACAGTGCACCATCTCTTCATCCATGGCCAACGAATCCATGTCTAAAACTTAAAAGTATGAAACTCATGCTTCAACAGATTAATTGGTTAATCAACATCCATCAGCAGTACATTTCACGCCGATACACAAGTAGCTACTGCACAAACAGTTTTGAGTTATTTTACACGAAATTCATGCCTAAATACGGTCAAATTCTGGGTGAACTTATCCCTGTTCTTTGAATCCAAGCTTCTAGTAACATCAGTCATTAGTTTATCAAAACAGACAGATAGCCGCTGATGTTGATCCGCTGGCTGCAAAATATGATGCAAATGAGTCATTAAGAATAATATCATTGGAACAGGGTAAAGAATAAGAAGGGGGAAAAGAAGATAAAAACCAAAAGAAACTAAACTAAAATTGAGTTTCCCTAGCCATCCCAATTCAAAACCATATACAAGTTCTTCTCTGGCTGTCAATTGACTTATAAAGTTAATCTACCATATTTATTCTCTGTCACCACAATAACGGCCTCACCAACCCTCTTTAGTGACACCATTTACCATTGACAATGTTATTACCTAGGTCTGACACAGTCTAGTCATGATGTGCACACATATATTGCATAACCTCTGGGGATCCAGGTTTATCAAATATATTTGCATTGCATTGAATCTTTTATTCTTGCCAAGGAATTAATAAGAGGGCCAGGCATCTAAGAGAGTTTGACACAAGTGTACACATGCACACACAACAAAGCTCCATGAGATTTCAAAAGTTAAATAAAACAAGACCTTCATAATATGATTGATTTGTTAAATCGAAGTGTCATGAAGGCGGCTAAAACATTGAGGCTTCAGCTAAACAGAAATACCCTGTTGACATGATCTAACCAACATTCTTAATAGGGGAGAAAGAAAAGGAGACTACCAATCTTCCCACAGATGATAGGCTTGTTTGACTCACCTGTGAAGCCAAAATTTGAGCTTTCAAATCAGAAAAAACCTGCAGGTGAAATTTAGATTTCTCACTCAAGGATGAATAAAACGAAACAAATTCCATATAACTATATAAGCAGTCAAATAACATTATTGTAGAAAACAAACATATCATAAAGTATACAGATCTCATAATCATGCAGTCATGCTAGTGCATCCAACTTGTCTTGTACCAGCTATTTCACCCATCTATTTTAAGAGGACATGTGACTAGAATCTGAAGGTTTCAGATTATGATACATCTTGTAAAGGGCCAAAAGCATAGGTTACAATATGCCTAGGATAAATAATTATTGCCTTCACCAAAATTTCAGATTTTAAATCTTCTAAGGTTTCCTGAACCGTGTTAATTTTTCAGAACCAAGCAACTAATCTTTCAACATTTAACTTCAATCTTCTCTGAGACATTAGATATTTGCAGTCGATTTTGTAGAATGTGTTTTAAACTGCAATTTTCAATAAGAAAGGAGAAAACTAAAAGCCCCACCCATTTCTTTGGTTTTTCAGGCTTTCGTGGACTAACCATGAGTATCAAAAAAACCTTAATGTATCAATATCATCAGATCCCAAACAATGTTCTGTTTCTGCCATGAACTATAAAATAAAAATGAAGTCTTATGAGCAAAAGCTGCGGGACAAAACACCCTATCTCTTCTAAAGCAAGTTATTTTCAAGCATATTGTACTTGTTCTGGGTGCAACTAGAAAAGTGTTTCGACTACAGCATCGACTCTTAACTATCTATTATTTTAAAGTACTAAGCTTGGCAACTAATAACCATACAGTTCACACTAACAGCTCTACTGGTTAAAACTCTACTAACCAGACACCCAATCAAATTGTTACTCCCCCATGATCTTTGCCAAATTACAAACACTTTAGGAAATATTTGGTAAAGATCATACAAGTTAGTAGGTATGGATAGATCAACTCCATGATATTAAACAAATCAAACAAGCAAATAGAAACCATTGATCTGTAGGCTAAATAAGTGTAATGAAGCAAGATGGAAAGTAAGAGAAAAATATGTAGTAAGATGGTACGAACTATCACCTGTTCACTAATAAGAATTAAGCTCAGCATAGGTCTGCTAAGACTCCACTGGTTGCCACAATCTTCAAATAATACAATCTCAAATAAGGTCTTCAATATCTGTATGCAAAGAAAGAAAGGCACTCAAATATTCAATAGAAGGCAGTGCAAGAAAATAATTAATAAAGGTATAAAATTGTTTATTAAAAGAAAGGACAAAATATATGAAATGCACCATGATTCCAATAACCATCTCTCAATATACTTCAGAAGAGAGGGCTCCAAAGAGAGATTCTCAGCGCCAACCTCAACTCGTACTAGTTCTCATATTTCTTCAACAACAGACCTACGCTTCTGAGAGTTCATTTTTGAAGATTCTAGTTCTAGCACTTTTGTGTGTCAAACATGTTAACACCTTGTCCCGACTTTCCCCTTTCTGGCAACTAGGTTATTAATGATGGAGATACTTATTTCTATGGTAAACCCAAATTACACAAAATTTTGATGGGTCATCATGGCATCTTGAAGCACTTCTCATGAAACACTTCATGATGCAAAGTTTTATGTGTCTAATTTTATCATATGGCTTATAATATATGTAAAAACAATAATTTGGGAAAGAGTCTCTTCACTTACTTCTGGGAATAAATTGGGGCACTCTGCAATGTGTCTTGCAAGATTAATCGCAGCAGGTGAAGTGGGTTCCTCCCCCATTGTTATGTTGTTGAAATAGAAAGCAGCCAAATTATCCACGGCAGAAGCACACTGAAACAAGAAATTCAAATGTTTAGGCTTGATGAACGAAAAAAGGACAAAGAAATAAGCACATAAAATGGTGCCACATTCTGACATGAAACAGGCCAAAGATGTGCATGCTCTCACAGTAGCTTGTTAAAACATAGAAGTGGAAATTATGTGTCTCTTTAATAGTTGGCCACCAAAATTTAATCTATTATTATTACAAATCATATACAAGTATCCATATATGGCCACACACATTTCAAGTATATATAAGAAAGTGCAACAAATATAGAGCAACAAACATAGAAAAAATCATCAGGCTTATTCATCTTTCTTGAATAAACCTATATACAACAATCCACTTCCCTTATTATTGTTACTTCTTCTACTTTCATTTTTCTATCGTTTTTGTCTTCTATTTTTCGAATTAAAATGGGACTACCTGAAAGATATAGAAAGATCATCCAGTATTTTAAACGTTTGAATTGTATATACATACACAAGACCTGAACATGAAATTTATTCTATTTGTTTGCCTTCTATATTTATAAGAAAATGGAATAACTAATTGTTCACCCCATAAAGAACTTAAGACTCCACTTGATTGACTTTTGATTTAGAAATAAGAAAGGGCGGAGCTGAAATCGGAAATTAATACATACCTGTGACGATATATTCGTATCCAGGCCTTTCAGGCCAGATTCAAGGGAACCAACTACATGCATAAAGGTGTTCGTACCCAAATTCAATATAAAAACCATGTGGCTGCTGAACAAAACCTCCAAGAATGCAAAGTAAGCCCTCGTGAGCTGCAAAGAAATCGCAAATGGACAAACCAAACTTTAAAATTGAAAAACTTAACATTCTGCAATCCAACACATCAGAGCAGTTAATAGAAAAATAAATTAAAAGAACCAAATTATTCACCTGAACTTACTCTAACAATCCCAGAAGCATTATCAAGAAATTTTGGTAGCTTTAACACCATACAATTCTAGCATGGTTTAAAAGATGGGAATTGTTAACAGGCCGTTTATTATATTTGTTGAAAGATCTCGTAAATAATTGTGATTATGTACCATATTTGTTATACTCTATATTTAGAAGTTTATGAGCTGTA
>JAVXUL010000009.1:8071267-8088045 GCA_035590515.1 Trichilia minutiflora
TTAATCCAAACTCAAAGGTTTATGTATATGATGGACTTTATATGGTTAAAGAATCATGGATTGAAAAGGGGAAATCAGGCTGCAGTATATTCAAGTATAAATTAATGAGAATACCTGGACAGCCTGGTGCTTTTTCCGTTTGGAAATTGATGCAAAAGTGTAAGGACGGCTTATCTGGGAGGGCTGGACTTATTCTTCCAGATCTTTCTTCTGGAGCTGAGAGGGTGCCTGTTGCACTTGTAAATGATGTTGATAATGAGAAAGGTCCTGCTTATTTCACTTATTTCACTACAATTAAGTATTCAGAAACCTTCAGATTAACCCAGCCTTCCTTTGGCTGTGACTGTCATAGTGCATGTGGCCCAGGCAATTCGAATTGCTCTTGCATTCAGAAAAATGGAGGTGATTTTCCATATACTGCCTATGGTGTCCTTGTAAGCCGGAAGCCATTGATATATGAATGCGGTCCTTCATGCCCATGCTTCCGTGACTGCAAAAACAGAGTTGCTCAGGGTGGTCTTAAGGTTCGGCTGGATGTGTTCAAAACGAAACATAGGGGTTGGGGCCTGAGAACATTGGACCCTATTCGAGCTGGTACTTTTATTTGTGAATATGCAGGTGAAGTCATAGACAAACTTAAGGCAAGGCAGCATGGGGAGGAAGGAAATAATGACGATTATGTTTTTGACACAACCCTTACCTATGACTTGTTAAAGTGGAATTATGAACCTGGGTTAATAGAGGATGATGATTCTAATGACTCTACTGAGGAATACAACATCCCATTCCCCCTAGTCATTAGTGCCAAGAACGTTGGGAATGTTGCTCGTTTTATGAATCACAGTTGCCTTCCAAATGTTTTCTGGCAGCCAGTTATTTTTGAACAAAACAATGAATCTTTTGTCCATATTGCATTTTTTGCAATGCGACACATTCCCCCCATGGCAGAGTTGACATATGATTATGGGATTGCCCAATCAGATCAGGGTAATTATGAACAACACAGCAAAAAGAAATGCCTATGTGGTTCACTGAATTGCCGAGGTTATTTTGTTTGATGTTAGAAGTATGAGGATCAATGGAAAAGAATGGTATTGCCAACCTGGGAGTAAGAGGTCTGAATTTCATTCATATTTATCTTTTTATGAACTTGTGTTGATGCGATATGATGTTTTTTGATTCTCTCTGAGTTATATTATTCAAGCTTATCTTAGAAAACAGCACTAATATGAAACATTTATGCTGAAATCATGCAAGTAATCTGCTAAAAGTTTGGAGTTTGGGGTGTTTTTAAATGCAATTAAGGATTTATGCGAGGCTTGTACTAGCAATGTGGCACATATATGCATGCAGAAGTTATTAGTTGGGTAACATATTAATGTTATAGACATAAATTTTCATGGACAAAGTTTAATATAGCATAGGTGGAAGCAACAATTCATTGGTTGTTCGGGAATTGCTGATTTATGGAAGCTGCTTCATCATACAGTAGAAAAATAGTCCTTTATCAATACATAATGATTCATAGCACAAAAAACATTCTGGCTTTATTTTTGATTAATTGGAAACCCTTTTCTCTTTGATGATATTTTAAACTGAATTTTGTTTTAGTAATTGTTAAATTACAACTTGATCCAGAAGCTTAAGCTGATAGGTAAGAGTCAAGACAATAGTATTAAGCTCTAATAGTAATAGTTTCATAGTTTGTTGTTGTGCTGCCAAATTATCAATTAGTCATTTTGTTATGTTTCATGTTAGTACGTAATTTTGCATATAGAGCTTATTTTGATTGAGCTGTGGTCTTATTTCTTCAATTTTTTGTTATCATTATGGATCTTCTCTACCATTGTGTAATCTATGTTTCTTTTTGAATATGGCTTTTGTCTTTGTTTTTTCCATTGTCGTCTTCTTTTTTTTTGTGTGTGTGTGTGCATGTGCGCTCGCTGCATCAAAGATACAATCAAAAAGAGAGATTTTCTGCTCTTTAAAAAGTGATTTTACATGAACAAAAAGAGAGGAAGTCTCCATGCACATAATTTATGATATGATATTTTCTTAATCAGATTATTCTAAAGGTATCTTCCGCTCTTTGAAAAGTGATTTTGCTTTTGAAGAGGTATCATTACACTAGAATGTGTATGCAGTTGCCCACCATGCTGTATTCCGTTGTGCGTGTTGGGCCATATTGATATTATATTTTCTTTTCCTACACATTTTTCTACGTCCAAATTGGTAGGGTGGCAATTTAAGTGGCCAAACCAATTTGATTGGTCCATTTCTTCTATTTTTTTCCCTTTTTTTCTTTTGTGTTACAAGTTAAACCAAAAATACGGTGTTTGGAGCTTTTCCATGATGCAAGATGTAGGTGAATCTGAGTTTTGACTGCCTTGTCTTGCGCATGTTCTCAGATATTTTCAATTTTTCTGGGTTGTATTTGTTATTTCAAGGAAGATTAGGGTTTGTGCATTATTTTCCTTCTCAGCTGCAACAATGGAGCAGATAGCAGAGAATAAGAGTGTTTCAATCTTCTGTACCCATTTCATCTCTACAGACACTTCCTTTGTTCTTTAGTGTGTTAGCTTCCATAACCTTGTCTACTTTTTGATTAAAGAAGCCCTCCGTTTCCTTATACAGCGTGGTGATGAAGGAATGATGTCTGGCTCACGTTGGGGCGTGAGGTTGGGAAAGAGGGCTTTAGTGTGATACGGTGGTTACTTGTAGGACTTTGCCTCAAAACCTACCTTGTTGCCATCGACATTAGATGGTCTTGCATCCAGTTTCTGTAAGATTCTGAATACCTTGTTATGATGATGCATATAATACAAAATGATAACAGCTTTAAAAGCTCAAAGTTCTTTTTCCATCTTCAAAAGTCTCAATTATAGTGCCAATCAAGGGCCATTTTTCATTTTGTAGAGGTGAAGGAAGGAAGAATAATTGGAAGCACATATAGGTCATTCCAAGCTGTCACTCTTATGAAAGGAGACAATTAATATTCTCACAAACCTTTATGAAGTTCAAATTCACAAAATACAGCTGATGCAGGAACAGAAACTGATTATATGATCTTGTTGGGAATAAGTCCAACTCCCTACCAGTATTTCAAAATTATGATTGCATATATTCATGCCATAAGTAGTAGTACTAAGTAAATGCCAATGTCAGTCCATTAAATGCAGCAGTAGGGATTTCAATGACAAAGTTGATTTGCCTAACTTGCATAGTCTTTTAGATGATTTCTTGAACTTGGGCCATTGCTATAGATTTTTCATTTAATCTACATTTAGTATGAACACATACAAATGGTGCAAACAACAGCTTTTTTTTTCACCAAAGATGCCAGTTGGTAGTACAAATTCTTGGGTTTCAGTCATGCTCACACTGTAGTTAAACTTCGCTAAAGCGGTGCAGCATATTGCTGTAAGGATACCATTTGTTGACTTTAGCTATTATTTAATTCAATTATACAACTGTGATTTACTACCACAACTATTAGTTTAACTTGCAGAATTGCTACAAAGTTTGCAGTTCCGATTGTGATTTACTATCACAACTATAGTTGAAGTTGCAGAATTGCAATGAAGTTTGCAAATTAATCGGTGAACAAGCCTCAAAAGTTTCTGTCTGAGAAGTTTTATATGAAAGAATGTGACTGTGATATGCTTTTACTGGGTTTAAGTTGAAATTAATTTGTGAAATGAAGGTGCGAAGGTATTACTGAAATATAATTGCTTGATGCATGATCATTTTTAGTGAACTTCTGTAGTAAGGTGTATTATCATTTTTACCTCAGTGGGACTGATTGTAGCATTTATTATTTTTCAACCATGTTTTCTTGTATATCACTGTTTCCATACTATCTTTAGGATGTAGCAGCTGGCCCCTTATAGTGCAGAAACTAAACTTTGCCTGTGGTCCATTATCGATTGCAGTGTCACTGGTTAAATGAACATATCCTTTATGCTGTCAGTAACCAAGCTGGGTATCGCGCACTAGGCTGTTGATAGTCCATTTTCCTTCGTTGGCCATCAGTGACCTCGAGAAGTCCTTCACGTTCTTACTTTATTGGTTCCTTGGAATAATAAGGTATTAGTATGTAACAGTATCAGGGTATTACTGAATGTTTATTTGTGCGCAATCATTGTCTCGACAGCTATAATTATTTTGCCTGTTCGTCTTTAATATTGTATCGTGGTAACAAACTTGACAATGGATGTAGTTTTGGATATGTTATTGACAAATTCCGTACTTTGTTCAAATACCTGTTTTTGGCTTTCGATTCAAACCTTTCTCGAAGGGTCATTTTCTGGCTATGATAAATTGAAATCTCAGTTCAAACTTAAATCATACTTCAAAGAGTCCTACTAATGTATTTGGAATCAAATTCAAAATATTGTTTTTGGAAATGACTTTTGAAGGTGAGAATATTATTTTTGATTTGGTATTTTAAATACGCTTGGTTAAATACTATGAAATGAAATAAAACTCTTGGGATTTAATCCTAGGCTGGCTTATGAAAATAAGATTAGAAATTAGCTGAAGAAGTATTTTTTTTCTTAAAAATGATAGAAAGTGAAAATTTAAATTGTTTTCAAATTTCATATTATAATTTTGGGAAATTTTTTTATAAATTTAGAACATGTTTAAAACATTTTCGTTTCTGGAAACGGAAAATCATTTCCTAACAAATTTACTTGAAAAAAAGAAGTTAATTATGCGATGAAAAGGGAGTTAAATGGTAAGTAAATTATATAATGCTCCACACTGGTGAAATGGGCTGTTGGATCCATTACAAGCATTTACGTGCGGGCCATGAGATTCGATTTGGCGGCAAATTTACCCCTCGCCAATTGATTACTGATTAATTGAAGAAAAATCAATTATGACGAAAAGAAAATTACCCTTTCTTGTAGACATGTTTTTTAAACAGTGATTAGTCAGATAAGTTTTAACCAAACTAAATCACTGTTTATAATTAATATTTAAAAATTAATATATAATAAAATTTTATTTACAAATAATTTATTTTATTATTTATAAACAAAAATATTTTTATTAATTTTTAAACACGAAGATACTATTTATAATATAAACAGTATTGTTAATGCTTGAAACATAATTTTTGAATATGAACATTAACAGAGTTTACAATCGAAAGTTAAATTGCTGAGTGTAAATAATATTATTATTCATAATTGAAATTTTTGTACTCAAAGGTTAATTTTTTAATTTTAAAATTAAAAAAAACTCTTAATCATTATTTTAATTAAATTAAATAATTTTAATATTTTTTAATTAAATATAATCTAAATATAAATTTAAATATATTTTGATCAAATAATTTATTCTATAAAAAATAATTTATTAATTAAATATTATCATGTGTATTTAATTTAAAATTGTCTACATATATAATTTTGTTATTAATTAAATTAAATTTAAAATTGTCTACATATATAATTTTGTTATCAATTAAATTAAATATCATATAATTATTATTAATTAAATAATGTTATTTAAATATTACTATTATTTTTATCAAATATCATTAAATAATTTTTCCTATTAAATTTTATTTTTAATTAAATATCTCATGTGTATTTAATTAAATAAATGTTGTCCACATGTAATAATAATAATAATAATAATAATAATAATAAATATTATTATTTAAATAAATATATTATATTTATTATTAAATAATTAAATATTACTATTAAAATATTATATAATATTAACAATATTATATTATAATTAAAAAATTAAATAAATTAAGTGTTCTGTATATAACATACTATATATACTTGAAAATGTGCTAAAAAGTGTGCACTGTTCATACTTGAATTCTGTCAAGTAATTTGGTTAATATAATATTTATAAAGGATATTTTGATTTGAAAATAATAAAATAAATTATTTTTAATTAAAATTTTGTAAAGTGATGTATTTTAAATTAGAAAAATTAATAAAAATGATTCTATTTGGATGCATATCCCAAAATTGATCTAGTTCAATAAATATTTTCAAACTTAACCAAAAATTTATTTTATACTATTTTACCCTCAATCATAACAAAATCAAATCATATATTTGATACTCTCAGTTTAATGGTCAAACATAACAAACCGTTCCTATATTTAGATATTTTTTTCTTTAACTTATTAACAATGAAAAAATGGCATAATTTATAAGTTTCTTATCTTTTTTTCAATTTTGTTTCATATTGATAAAAAAATTTGAATTTTGAACGAAATGAATATATGTAATAATTGTTTAGTATAGTATAAATGTTAAAAAAATAAGAATATAATTTAAATATTGTTCATGTGTTAATAGTTAATGTGTCAATTTTTAGTTGAAATGGTTTGTTGGAGACGAATGAACACTCTCATAATTAGTTAAGTTATAATTTGAAGAGTTATGTTCTGCAATGTAGGAAAAAATTGATTTCATAAGTTAGAATTTGAGAGAGAATCATATAAATTTTGAGTGTGGTAAGTATATGAATTTTGAGAGTATAGTGGTCAATTTTGAGAGTGTTCATATAACTAATTTTGAGAGTTAGTTTAAATTGATTTTGAGAATGACTAGTATTGAATTTAAAAGTGAAATTAAACTAATATCAAGAGTGACATATAACTAAGTTCGAAGGTAGGGAATAACATCTTTCGAGTGTGAGAATTAAACTATTTTTGAGAGTGAATATTGAACGTCTTTCAAGTGTGAGATTATACTTAATTTTGAGAATGATAATTTAACTGATTTCGAGTACAAGGATTTAAAGTCTCTCTCCTATATTTATCTATCTTTATTTTTTCTTTAATGTAAACATAGTCGATGAAATTTCATTACTTGTATGACATGAAGATTTAGAGTTAATAAGACCAAATAATAGCGAGTCTTAAATTAGAAGGTTTTTAAGAGGCTTTTGTGCGAATCTTATAATAATGTTTGAATAATATATATAGATGTTGCATAACTTATTAAGATAAATCCTACAGAATTTACTTTTAAAATAAGGGTATCATATAAAGATTGTTCACAATCGGGTTTTATAATAACTATACAAACTAATATTATGAATTAATTGAATTTTAAATTTTTTCTGACCATGAATCAAATCACAAATAAGGTAGCAGGAGTTTGTACAATGTATATTTTTATTAAACCAGTGATACATTGTGAAGATCATATGAACCCAAACATAGGAGGATCTTTTATACATCTGTTTCATTCTTCGAGTAATAACAATTAAGTGAATTATATATTTTTTACTATGCCACATAATCATTCGTGTATTGATGTAAATGATCCTCCATATTATCTTGTGCCTCAGAGCATGCATAATAAACCCTTAGCTGACGGACTTATTATGAAACCCATCCCTCAGATGTATAAGCATCATGGTAAATCCCTCATAAGATTTCTTGCATGATGTTGTATATAGATCATGCATTAGATACCTTGAAGTTATTTTTGAGAAGGTGTGTGGTATAAAATTTGAGTTTATGAGAAAGAACTGGATTTTTGATTTCAAAATAAACTCCAATTGAGAAAAAGTTTTTGTCATTTTTGTAGAGCTCGGAGAGAGCTTTCCGTTTATATATTATGGGTTTTGTGAGAATATTCTATTAAAAAATTATGACTATTTGAAGTTATTGTCTTAAATAGAAAAAACAGGAGAAGTATCAATATTCACTGTGTTCATGTATTGATACTTAGCTCTGGGGGACGGAGTGTATCGATACTTGAGGGAAGTATCGACACCCAGGACTGAAAGTATTGATACATTGGCCTTCATGTATCAATACTTAAATACAAAGTAGGAATGTATCGATACTTGAAGGAAGTATCGATATATTTTGTACAGTGATGGGCAGTAAAGGCTGAAGTATCAATACTTGGTAAACAGTAAAAATGAGGTATCGATACTCGAGATAATTTTGAATATGAAACCCATGTTCAATAGGAAATATCGATATTTGGGGTTATAGTGAAGCAAATATTGATACATGAACTGTTCATGTATCGATACATGGACAAACTGAAATGTGAACGACCCCTCTCCAGGACGAAGTATTGATACATGATGACGTATCGCACGTCTGAACATATTTTAAAGGGGTATTTTGATAATTTCAGGCTCTATTTATGCAGAATAGGGGATCGTTTGTTGAAGGGGTATTTTCAGAGAAAAGATGACGAGAAGGAAAGAGTGGGACCCACCAAACTTTTGTTGAAGGCTTATAGAAAATGTTTAAGCTGGTTGTAATTTTCCATCCTCTGTTTCTCTACCCTACGAGGAATTCAAAAGTGGGTTATGGAGAAGTTTTGTCTCTAAATTTCCTTCCATCTCCCCCTTAAACACTCAAACAAAGGAAATATATCTACATCCCTTTGCTTCTTCTCTCACTCTTTCATTTCTTCAATCCAAACCAAATCTTATATTATAGATTTATTAGACACCTTCAAATATACCATAACCATGATCGCAACCTCCGTGCCTCCACCAGAGCCTAGAAACAAGAGGATTTGAAATTGACACACAAAAATAAACGTAGAAAATAGTAACATTTCACATTTCTAATTCTTTCAACAACAAAAAATGGATTCCAGTTGAGGAAACTAAAGAGATGTGACTCAGGGAACCATAATTGAATCTAAAGTTTCCATTCAAACTTGGGAATTTATGATATTCCATCTGCAGAAACCTAGTAATTAGATTCTAATTATTTACTTTTTCATGAACTAGGTCAGTCATTCAAAATCCAAATCACTTTAGATTTCATACGTAGAAAGCATTCATTTGTTAAAAGTTTATTTTACTCCTCATAATAGGTTGTGAGAGTTGATAGCAGCATTTTTAGTAGTACTGGCACCTAGATCACAAAAATGGCTACATATATAAGCTTGGCTAAGAGAAGATAACGGAAAAAAAGTATGTAAATAATATAAATACAACATAAAGAAGAAATGAAAGAAAATATCAGAGAATTTTAGAATAAATTAATGAAATTAAGCAGAGATGGACAATGTCAGAGTCAGGAGTGCCTGGGGCATATATAACATGTGGGTGACATCCCGAATTCAATGAATTTGTAAGATTAACGATGCATATACCTAATGAACAATGAATTCTAAAGAGAGAAAACAGTCATGGGAGGTCGGAAGCATGAGATATATAATGTGCACAAAAACATTATTTTTATGATTGTGATCTTCAGAGAACATAGAACGATAGAAATAGATGTTCACAATCATTATCATGAAAAAGCGGTAGATAATTTATGCATTAGAAGTTTAAAGAATTAAAAAAAAAAGGTAACTTATAAAAGGTGCAAGTTTTGATTGCTTGTCATCGGAGAAGGTGGTACAATGAAAATAGATACATTTGCAATGATTATCATGAAAAAACGGATAAACCTCTACATATAAGAAGTTTATGGATGAACTGAAAAAGGACATCTACATGGCAAAGCGTATCAAAAAGAACTGAAAGTAGTGTATTCATATCCTCAATTGATATTAAAAGACAATAAGACCATTACTAGGAACTAATAAAATACCAATGAGCATCGCAAATAAACAATAATTGACTAGTATTAGTCAAGCATCTCCCTGCCATATTATACTCAGCTACTGGAGATGGAGGATTTATTTCTAAAAATCATACGAAAACAATCAAGCAGGCAAAGTAAGTTAAAGTGATTCATTGCAACTGAATCTATAGCATGAGGAAAAATAATTTCAAAATTTTGGCCTTCAATGAGATGAGGAACAGGGATTGGCAGTGTATCTGAAGATACAATAATATGGTCAGGAAGGAAAAGTATGATTCCAATTTCTTTTCATTTTTTTGGGTTCACTATAGGACCATTCCTTTTTATTTACTCCTCTTCCATTACACAAAAGGCTTTACCAGTCACCAAGCTAAAACCAACAAAAAATGAGCCAGCCTTTCTACAAATTCACTATTGATAATGCAATATATCATGCTTTCCTGCAAAAACTCCAAGTTTTGATATTGATCAATCAACTATAACCATCTTCATATTATTTTATCTATGTTCAACAAGATATGCATCATAGTCTATTAACTCTATTTCTTTGCTACATCAATTGGATTTGTGTGGTTCCAATCAAACAAAATTGTAGAAAAGGGAAATAGTTACCTTCTGGTTCCAAAATTTCCAAAATAAATCCTCATATCAACCAAAAGAATAAATCAGTGAATAGGAATCAGTTGCTTTCAAAAGAATTAAACAAAGTAAATATTCTAGTATCATGAAACAATCTTTCCAATGAAATACAAAAAATTGTATGATGATCTAAAAATTTATCAGCATCATTTCTCTTTCCAAGGAATCACTCACAAGAATTACATAAACATTTTACACCATCAAAAAATGAATAGAAACTATATGACATTAAAGATAACATATATATGCAAGTGGAAAGTAACCTGATTCATCTCAGAAAAGTTGATTCAGTATCTTCAAACCAATGGCATAATGATCCGATGTTACCTGGAAAAGATAAAATTTCCTTTAGCATCATGTTCCACAAGCATTTGACACTGCTATGAACCGATATTAATAACCAGCTTAGAAAGAGAATAATCTCCTAACACATTGTGAGAATCAGTATGCTGTATAAAAAATCTTTTTAAAACGCAAAGAATTGTTTAAAGGTACAAAACAATATCAGTTAAATGACATATTACAAATGCAGAAAACACTTAAGTCATATTAGAGATAATATAGCAGTATATATGAAAAGGGGCCATGGTAACAACTACAAGAACCAAGCAAAGAGTATTATTAAGAACATCTTCACCTCCTCAACAGTACCCAACAAGAACTTGCTAACTAATGACAGATGACTTATTGCTTATATGTCGTATCACCTGGCTCAAGAAATTTGTGGACTCTTTGACCAAGTCACGAAATCTATCATCATCGAACCAACCGAAATTTGTAAGTCGGCATAAGAGTTGAATCAAAGATGCAGTCACAAACGGTGGCAGTTCAGGTCCTCTCTTCGCCATATAGTTCATAAGATAATACCCTACACCACCAATGTCAAGAAAATAAGATAAATTCTTAACCTTCTAGTAAACAACAAAAACGATGAGCGTGAATAGTAAGTACGGAAGTAGATCAGGAAAATTAATTACTGATATCCAGACGGAGTTGTAAAGCAAGGGTTATGCTCGGTGACTTGCTTTAGCAAACTAGAACTAGCAAGCATTAAAGCATAAGGAGTCAGTGCATTGTCAAGAATGTATTGGCATTGAGAAAAGTAATCCGTGTTCACAGAGAAGCACTTGAGAGTGTTCTCGGCATGAGCCCGTTCAGCAGAATCTTGCGAATTGTATAGCCTCTCGCACAACGCCTCCAGTTGTGCCAAACTCTCCATCAAACTCAGTCTGAAATAACAGAAATAAATGTTTACTTAATGAAACATTGCAACATTTTGGACATCAACCCTTAAAAAGAATCAGATTGTCTGGTTTCCAAGAAACCAAAGGCTTAAAGTGATCTATACAGTTGGAATCACTAACCAGATATTAAGCCAAGCAAACAAAAATCGGAGATATTCATCAAAAACTAAAACTCCAAGGAAAATCAAATAACAAAAACGTCAAAAATTACAAAAATTTCAAAAACAAAGGTATAGAAATATGAATTAATTACGAAATTCCTCTGAAATGAACAGACAATAAATTCAAAGCAATGTAGATTTCTCGCTTGAGTTTCGAGTAATAACGTCGAACACAGCCATGAAAAATTAAGAGAAGAGAAAACACGTAGCCATTTATCATACTGTAATCAACATTAAATCATTTGCTTCGTCAATCACAATGGAAAAACAGGAGGAAAAAAAAAAAGCACAGTCGATCAGACCACCAACACGAACACGGATACAATCAACTGACAGAGAAAATAAGAGAATACCGATGGATCTGAGATTTGAAGAAAGATGTGTAATTGATAGAGTGAATTCTATTCTCTATTTTACATTCGATTTCGAGATAGATTTCAATAGAGAATATCAAGTAGTATCTTCCTTACTATTACAAGCGAGAGTCTACAATGGTGAGCAACGTGTTCCCTTGTTCTCTGCGTTTCTCCCGGGGAATTAACCAAAAATACTCGCGGTTCACCTAGGAATTCAAAAATATCCCGTTAAAAATTTCAATAAAAAATAATCTAAATTTACTGTTTTCAAATAAAAATGCTCTTTACTCAAAAAAAAAATATTTTCTAAATTTTTTTTTTTACTTTTCTTTTATCTAAAACCTAATCCTAATTTTTTACCCAAAAAAACTTTTCAATCCACCGAATCCAAGTTTTCCTCAAACCACCGACGGTCATATTTTCGATAATCTCTATTTATAAGGTACGTAAAAATTTAATTTTAATTAATTAATTATAAATATGAAAATAAGTTATTATCATATATTTGATTTGAAAGAATGAGATAAGAATTGATTAAATATAAAAACATAGAAAATGGGAAGAAGATGGAAGAAGTAGGAAAAGATAGAAGAGATGGGAAGAAGACGAAGGGTGGAGGGTGCCAACGGCACCCTCGAGTGCCACGTGACATTATTTTAAATTTTTTTTATTTTTTTAAAAATTTAATAAAAATTAAACTAATTAAATTAAAAAGATTAAACATAAATTTTTATTAAACATTTATAAAATATAAAAATATTAGATTTGTATTAATATACTTAATATAATATTATATAATTGAATTTTATTAAATGTTTATAATAATTCAATGTAATGTTTAATTATTATATTATATTAGAATATAATTAATATGCTAATTTTATTAATGAAATAATTAATATGTTAATTTTTTTAATGAAGTAATAAATATTAGAATTTCATTTGATAATTTAGTGTAATAGTCAATGAAATATTTGATTAATTAATAATATAGGTAAATAAGGGTATATTTGGCAAACGTCTAATCATTTTCTTATTTAATATAATTAGTTTTTGTAAGAAATAAATTGATCAAAAAAATAAATTATATTAAAATATAAATATTTAGAAAGCAATGCCTATTTAATGATTTCAAATTAATAACATAAATAATTATTTAATAAAAAAATTATAACATTATTTAATTAACAAATTTAAGTATATTTTATTTGAAAACTTAATATAATATGTAATGAATTATTTAATCAATTAATTATCACCTAATTTATTATTTCAAAATTATATTTATTTATTGGACAGTAATATAAACATTTAATAACTTTATTATTAAACTCTTTTGAAATATAAATTAATAAATATTTAATATATTATTTTTTGAAATTGTATAAAAAAATATAATTGAGAGTGGCAATTTAGTCTTAAGATTGGATGAGCTGTTGTAATTATACATATTTTGTAATTAATTTATTGTCATATGTGAATTGTCAATGTATTATTATTTTTCTTTCATAATTATTGAAATATAATAAATTATTGTTGACAGGTACAAATGTTTATGTTAAAAAGAGCGGAGGAGAACCATGTTGAGGCTGATGTGATATCGTTGTCACATTTATATGATATAGATATGATATGACAAAAATTAACTGCAGACCAATTGAGACTGTTCGGACAGACGTGTCTAGGTCATCTTTTTGATATATTTATAGATCTTTCATTTTCAGGGAGCCTCATACATCATGTATTTCAGCACGAGGTTTATACCATCGACGTTGATGACAATGAGATGGTATTTGTTATTGAGGATAGTCATACGAGATTTAGTTTGAATGATTTTGCACTGATTTATGGGTTAAAAATTGATTCATTACCAGCTATTACATCTAGAAGTGACCGACTTCGAGAGTTATATTTTAATAGTGCACCTGTGATCACGATACAAATTATTAAACAGCTTTATATCGGGATTGACTTAAGTAGTATAGATGACATGGATTCAGTGAAGCTATCTTTGTGTTTTTTATTGGAGCGTGTTCTTACAAGGAGAGGATATAAATGTATCTCCAACATAGCCATGTTACGGATTATTGATGATCTTAATATGTTCAATCGATATCCCTAGGGTACTGTATGTTGGATTAGGACTATTGATTCACTACATAAGGTATTGATGATTTATGTGAGGGCTGATAAGATGTAACGGGCTAGGGCTTTTGCTACAACTAAGGTCAAGAAGACAACAAGAAAGGATGGTGAGGGTGCACAAGTAGAGAGAAGACAGACTGGTTTAGTTAGGTATAATTTGGAGGGATTTTCTATCGTATTCCAGGTAAATTATGAGAAATAAATATAAATAATTTATATGTTATTAGTTGGTGTGTTTTACATTCTTTCAATTACTATTATAAAATATCAAAGTTAATTTTTGTATTAAATACTTTCAGGTTTGGATCTATGAGATTATCAATACCCTAGGCTTTGAATTTTATAGAAAAATCAACGATATTGTATCTCGTATATTACGATGACGTTCGATGCAGAAGAATACACGATCTTCACAAATTTATGAGCACATCTTTGGTCCCAAAGCGGTAAAGACCATTTCTATCCATATTTTGGTTTTGAGTTCTTAACATAAAATTATAATTGATGATATTTTAAATTACAAACACCTACAGTGTTGAGTGGAATAGAGGAAACTCTTAAGAAGCGTCTTCAGTCAAATTATATCTCACATCCTCCTTCAATACATGTTACTGTCAACACTTCTGAAGTACCCGTTACGTCCCTGAGATCACCAAAGGTTTGTCATTGCTACTTAAAAGAAATTTAAGAGTGCTTGCATTTGTTGTTGTAATCAAATGAGATTGACCTGTTTCAGAGTGGAGGTCGTCGTTGTTCTACACCTATGACTTATTTCCGTGAGGATCATATATGAGAGGAAGTGGTTTCTAATGTAGTGCAGATGTCGAGTCGTCCAGACACAAGTCCAGTCCCATTTCATTCACCTCATACTCAAACTGGTAGTCAATACGATGATCCTGTGATGAGTTCTGCATAATATAGTCCCATGTTGTTTCATTCACCTCACCTTCAGACTAACCTCCATGAGGATGCTCCTATCTCGATTCCTACGGTTTCATATACGGTGCCATTCTATTCACCCCAATAACAGTCTATCCCATATTATGAGATTCCTGTGCCGAGTCATTGTTCCTCACTTAATTACTCTCCTCCAGACTCTCCTGGACCTTCGTGATCACATGCCATGAGTGATGAACTTTGTAGGCTGAGATCAGATTTTGAGGCATTTACGCAGCGCTTTGATGATCGCATCGGATGGATGCAGGAGTTTGCACAGCAATTAGATGAGCATATGCGTCGATTAAAGGAGATCTTATTACATCATGATGAGTGTTCACGAATACTAGAGGAGCTTGCACATCGATAAGAGGACCGTTCACTCCGATTTGAGGAATTTGCACAATGACAGGAGGACCATTCGCAATAACTTGAGGATGCTTTTTATACTTTAACTGATGATGTCCGACAATGGATAGACTCATATACTGCCATCAAAGTTCAGGTGTGTTGTTTTTATAATTTTAAATCACATTTGTTATTGAAGTTACGAATATTGTGATAGATACGGATTGAATAATTGTGTTGAGTTCGTAGAGTATTTGTATTTTTCTGCAGGTATTTTTTTGTGTATATCTATATTTTAGTCGGAACTCTATTGGATTTTTTTTACTAACATTATACCTATGTTAATTATCGTTATTTATGCTAAAAATAGGATTCAGAGATTCTAATTTTGGCTGATATGAATGATCTGGATATAGATGATACTGGTGTTAGGGTGACTGTTGTCCATAGTTCAGTTCAACATATGAAGACTGAACAAAGTGTTGGTGCGGGTAAGGATGTGGAGGAGAATGCTATTAGTATGGCTATGAGCTATTTTGTATATAAATCGAGTTTCCATACTAGGTCACCATATACCAACCCTGTCAGGAAAGGTAAAACACGACATGCACGAGTGGCTCCTTATGAAATCTGTTCATCAGAGCCAATCCCAGATGACCTATTCAATCAATTCAATTCATGGTTGATGAACGAGGAGAATTATATTGAAGGCAGAACCATACAAATAACTCTACAGTGGATCAGTGGTATCTATTTAGTCGGATCATGGTTAGAAGACATTGTAAGTAACTTAATATCTTTATTTGTATTGAGTATCTTGGTATATTAGTTGTCATTGGTATTCAACTTATTTATGTATGATTTTATTGCTTTAACAGCATATAGATAAGTATCTTCACGTGTTGGTGATGCGTCAATTAACGTTCTGGAGCACAGTTTCACAGGACTGGATCGTTGTGCCTACCATGTTCCTGAAATCGCGTGTATTGATCGTAATGAGTCGTCTTAGCCATAATGTGGGTCCATAATGGTATAAATTGGTTAATTTTGTGTATAATAGGAATTTTGGGATAAATCGCGTAATAGTCCGTATATTAGAAACCCAGAATTTAGCGTGCATTCCATGCATTCGAGCATATGTATAGTATAGCGTGTGATTAATAGAATTGTTATGTGTGATTAGGCGACGGTTCAAGGTCGAGGCGTTCGCGTGAGTCACCGAGAAACGAGGGGAATTAGGGAGTGTGTACCCTCCCTATACAGTGAGTGGACTTGTTTTATATGTTTATGTTTCTTGTATTGTTTTAAATTGATTTTAAACTTATTTACAGCCTTAGGGCGATAGAATCTTTTATATTGATTTCACATGTGGCGGAGTTGGATATTGTTG
>JAVXUL010000009.1:8088145-8126547 GCA_035590515.1 Trichilia minutiflora
CTAAGAGATTGAAAATTATTACTTGGACCCCGATAATTTCATTGTTAGTGAAGAAACCCCTATCCATATTTTTTCAGTACCGTCCCCCGTGTACTGCTCTATGTAACACGTGTCGTGTCGATAATAAAATAAATCCAGCCTGGCTGATTTGTTTCCTCTACTTTCCCATCTTCGTCCTATTTCTTCTTCCAACTTTCTTTTAAATTCTTTTAAAAGAAAATCCAGTCATTTTCGTATTTTTCCCATTTTTTTCTCCATTACATATTGTACCATGGCTTCTTCTAGTTCTGGAATTTCAATTCCGGTATCAGGTATCACCAATTTTACAATTCAATTGAATTTTTGTCGGTTGGTTATACTCAATACTGGTTAGGTTTACTTTCTTTGTTTTTGTTTTTGCAGAAGCTGTTCAAGTGTTGGTATCATTACTAGCAGATGAATCGTCTATCGTTAGGGAAGCATCCATGGCATCTCTGAAAGACATCGCTGCTCTGTAATAATCTCCCCCTCTTTAATTAATTAATTTAGTAGTTCCTTCTCTGTTTGATTGTTAATTTTCAATTGCAGGAATCCACTTCTAGTTTTAGATTCTTGTTCAGCTGTTTCAAAGGGAGGACGTCGGGTACTATCTTTTCTTTTTTCATTTTATGTAGCAGTTAGTTTTGTTCTTGAATTTAGGCATTGAATGGGAGATTTCTTCAGAGGTTTGGTAACATGGCTGGGGTTTTCCAAGTGATGGCATTTGGAGTTCGTGCATTGGATAAGAAAGACATTGATCCAGCTTTTATGGCAAAGCTCTCGAAGATCGCTACTGCAGAAATGATATCCTCGAAGGTTCTCTACTTACTCCTTTTCATCAGTTTATTACAGTTCCCCAGATTATTCCGTCCTCAACGTAGTTATAAACGGCTAGATTTTTTTTTAATTTTTTTATTCAAATCTGTATCTTTTAGTTATGGAGGGTTTCTTGGAGGTCTTGAGGAGAATTTTGTTAGCCAACCTACCTTGTTGTTGATGATCATAATTTACATTGCTATATGAAATTTTATTTGTCGGAAATAGAAGTTTTTTCAGTTGGGAGATTCATTGTGATAAATTAATTTAATTTAATTTAATTTTTCAAAACTCGTATACCTTGATAACTATACATATTGCTGATCTTAAATCTTTGTTTTTGGCAGTTTAGATCCTAAGACTTTTGATAGGCAAGATTGGTTATTAGAGGAGATAAATATATGAATGTGAGATATCAGAGAAATAGTCATTTTAATTGAATATTTCCTTGCAAAGTAGATCATTATTCTTTATATACTTTTTAAAGTTTAATGTCAGGCTTAAAATAAGATTAATTAATGGTTTGATGCCATGTACTGTTATGTACCAGAATTCTGTTCGATCAGTTATCTTCTGCTCCTTGCCTCTCTCTGCCTCTGATCTTTGGGCCTCAAATGACCTTTTATTTTTCCATCAATTTGAGTGTTAATTTTGGGTTTATTCTTAATAACTATGATAAAGCCTTCATAATTGGATTAATGCGCAGCATCTGAACTTTCTCCTTTGATTTTTCTGCTTTGTGGATTCATTTGATTGTAGGTGCATCTTTCATTGTTCAATTTCTTCATGGATGACCTCTTATAACTCACGCTTTTTGTTCGTTTTGATGTAGGAAATTAATACAGACTGGCAAAGGGCTGCATCAGCACTTCTTGTTTCGATAGGCTCACATTTGCCTGACCTTGTATGTCTTGTGCCATTGCTGCATTTTGACCATTGCTTAATTGGCAGAACAATTGTATACATTCATACATCCACTGGTACTTGTGTGTGTGCATGTGCTCAATTTTACATACATGCACAAGTACATTTTTTTTAGGAAGGCACCGTACACCTAGGTAATTAATGAGAGGCTAGACATGGCTTTTCTTGCTTTGAGTTGATTAGGAAACATTTTCTTGTGTCTCGTATATTCCTAATTCTAAGCATTGAGATATATATTCTGTTATGCTACCCTTAAATTGTCTTTTACATGTTTTAAGGATTTCCTGCTGATGGTTACTCTGATTTTTTAATAGTTAAAACAGCCTATGAGATTCATTTAAAGGGTCTGACTATACCGCTTTTGTAATCCATGCACTCACTAATTCTTATTATATTCCCACGATAAGAATTAGAGTAACTCAACTTCTTCAATGCATTGATAAGGAAGCAATATAGAATTTCGTATGTGATTATTTTCCTTATCATCTTTGGACAATTCTGATTTACTACTTAGACTGTGTTGGAAAGGGATGCCAGCCTACTGAACATTCGTTTATTTCATTGACATTGATATTTGAATTATTTGTTTGTACTGATTCTGTAAATTGGCGGTTATGTTGAATTTTCTTTCTTAATGTATGTTTCAGCATACATTTTTGACATCAGTAGTATTTTATCCTCCCACCTTTTATTGATGTCTTCTGTGTTTGGCTTAATTATACATACTTATTTTTCTTGGCAGATGATGGAAGAAATATTTCTTTATTTGCATGGAACAAATTATGCTTTACCGGCTATGGTTCAAATACTTGCAGACTTTGCTTCTGCTGATGGTTAACTATTTACTTCCCATTTTTAATTTTTAATTTTTGTATTTTTCATTAGTTTAGGGTGTTTTAGGGTGGCTTTCACGTGCTAAAACTAAAGCCCTTTTTGTTTTTTCATTAATTCAATTGAAGCATTGCAGTTCACTCCACGATTAAAGGGTGTGCTTTCACGAGTTCTACCTATACTTGGAAATGTGCGAGATGTCCACCGGCCAATATTTGCAAATGGTATGTTTAATCATCTTAGGTGTTGAAACAGAAATATGAAACAGAAAGTGTATATTGTACTTTCTGATATTTTATTCATATATGTCTATGATTATATATACTTAGGGAAAGCTAAACATAAAAACAAATCTCTACTAATTAACCTACTAATTAGTTTATGTATACAAGGTAAGTTTACAACTAATTTATATGCTGTAACGTACAGCTAATTTATATTCTGTAACATGTACTTTCAAATTTTGGCAGTGGAATGGAGACTTTGTTACACTTAGGTGTTGCGTTATGATGCCTTATAAAATTTGGAGCATTTTTTCCTCTTTATGTCTACTAAATAATCATCCTCTCTCTCTCTCTCTAACTCACTGTCACTATCTTGCTTTTTAGCTGATTGGTTACCTGTCTCAAATTTTTAACCATTCTATTTATATTAGATTTCTCGTTTTCAAGGAATCTCCTGCATAAATATCTTTTCGTTGAATCTGACTAATAGTTTAAATATCTTCTAGCTTGTCTATATCTAAATCTTATCAAATTTATGCCTCTATTTTATATTTGTATATCCCAGTTGAATTTCAAATTAGAAATCTGTTACATTTTTAATGTCATCACAGTCACATTGTTTTGAAAAAATCATTGAAATGATACCTTAATTGGAACGGAAATCATTATTTCGTTGTTTTTGCAGTGTTATGGTATTCTTGTCGGACATGTCTGGAAAAACGCCTTTTTATAAAAAGTAGGTGAAAATTGTTCTTAAGAATAATAATATTTTGTGGGAGGCTTTTCTTTCAGAAGTCCAAATGTTCTGAATATAGTTTTTGTTTGTGGAAAGAGCATTTGTTTTCTTTAGCTCACCTATTTCAAGAGAACTGGTGACGAACATCAAGAAGGACACAACTGTGTTGCCTCACATTGGTGCACTAAGAGAGGTTCTGTCTTTTGCTTTTTACAAATTGTTTTGTTCTTCAACTGATTATTGTGCAGAAGTAACTTACTTTTTTCAATTAGTTGTTTTTCTTTTCTCTTCTTCCATTGTTTGTTTAGAACCTATCAGTGCATACTAATATTTTTTTTCTCCTATCTGATCGAGAATATGCAGATGAATTTGGAATACTTTGCAATAGACAGCCAGGTACATGAGATGACTTCTTTCAGTTGAATTTTTTGTGGATCACAGAGATGATTGTGAATGACGATTTAAGTTGCTGAAGTGATGTGTTTTATGAAGTCTATTGCTTGCTTCCACCCAGTAAATATATTGTTATTGACAAGATTTATGTAACATGCTAACATTGTAAAGACTGCTTTAAATGGCTATCCTTTGAGAACACTGCAACATTTGTGGCTCACAACTTGTAAAAATGCCAAATAAACTCTCTATAGTTTATTTTTGCGTGATTGGTATACACTGGCCATAATGACCATGAATTTTCCATGCAAATATGTGTTATTGTTGAGATTTTATCAAAAGTGTTGTTTCTTCAGCTCTATCTAATTTTCCACTGATGCTAAGAGCAAATTTCTATTCTTTGAGGAAACTGTTAGATCCTCTTAAGTGCGTGAAAGCAAGTTCTAAACTGTTTTTGATGGCTTACATTATAAGTACAGTTTCATGGCGATGCTTTGGAGATGCCAAGTGGCTCTTAAAAATAGTTGAAATCTTAAACTGTTGCTAAACTTAAAATGTCGGCCAAAACTCAAATTTCTGATGGTCCATTAATCAAGATGATTTGTCTCTCTTGTTTCTAAAAGTTCAAATTATTGATTCATGATTTCTTTTTATCCCGATCATGATCTGCTTACCCATTTTTTGCTTCGAAGTCCTGTGAATTATCACAATTGTTTTAGTCAACTGTGATTTTCCTTAGTACAGGGTTTTGTGACTGATAATGAAAGGGCCTTAGAGGAACTGTTTGGTGATGAGGAAAATTCTCACAAAGGTGATACGTGCTTGAATGTGATGGCTACCCGCATTGCTACAGTTTTTGCTTCATTGAGGGTATTTCTAATGATTTATTATTATTGATTCTCAAGTATTGTAAATTTTCTAAGGCAATTATATATTTGGTTGTTAGGAATTCCCTTTGGTGCGCTACCGGGCTGCCAAGTCACTTGATGCAATGACGATCACAACTTTTTGTGATCTTGTTCCTACGAAGCTTGCTGCTGGAGTCTGGAACTGTCTTATGAAATATAAACAAACTATTGAGAATTCCCTCAGGCAGAAACATACGAGTTGCTTATTCTTGATCGTTCTGTTGATCAGGTTTTGTGATGCATGTTTTGGATATGAATTTCTGAAATGTTAATTACATTGTTCATATTACTTTGTAGTAATATGTTTATTTGCATTTCTAGATTGCTCCTATCATACATGAGTAGACATATGATGCCATTTGTCATGATTTACTGAATCTAGAAGGAAATAAATATGTGCATGAGGTAAGTTCTTATTTTGAAGTTCTATATACTTTTATTGACTACTGGAAGGTCTCTTTTGGTTATCTTATACAAGGGATGATAATATCAGGTTCCAAGCAAAACAGGTGGTCCACTAGAGAAAAAGGAAGTTCTTTTGGAGGAACACGACCCTATCTGGCTTGAACTTCGTCATGCACATATAGCAGATGTATGTTTGAAGGTTTTACTTCCTTTTCCTCTTTCGCTGTTGTGTATTATATGAATTGTGTCAATGCTCTCTGATCATCAGGCTAGTGAACGGTTGCATCAGAAAATGACCGGCTTTGTATCAAAAAACAAGGCTGCACAAATACAACAAGGTTCAAGGTTGGTGAAAGTTCATTATCATTGGTATGGTATCATTAGAAAACATGTAGTCCTCAGATGTGACATCGTTAAGTTTTATCAATTTCTTTTAAGAAGTGTCTGTTAATTATATTAAAGAAAATGAACTATTTTATTAACTTTCAATTAGAATAAGTACAGAGCATACCTTATATAGGCTATAGGCAGAAACCACAACATACTAGCTAATACCATTACTTCTTAGAGATGAAACCTAGTTAATAACTCTTACTAACGAACCTGAGTTGCTGCTCTGTCTTGTTTGAGAAATTAATTTCTGCATCATCTCAAACAATTCTCTGTTTGTTGGTTTTGCAGTCTTTGGTTCTATTGTAGCTGAGACTTGGTTGGCTTGGCTATCCTTGTGCTGAATGAACTTTCTGGGCTTCCAATCTGCTGGCTTGCCATGAATATGCCAGCACTTGTCTCTGACATGTCCAGATTTTTTGCAAAAATCACACCATGGACGTCCATTCCTTCTAGAATTTTGTGCCAAGTTTGATCCATTCTTCACCATTAGAGCTGAGCTTTCACTGTTACTGCTGTTGTCTCCCAGCATTACCCTCTTTCGACTCTCTTCTCTCCTTATCTTAGCGAATGCTCCTCTTAGTGTGGGGATCGGCCTCATGCCCATGACTCTACCACGTATTTCCTCCAAATTTTGGTTTAGTCCATACAAGAACTTAATAACTCTTTTTTCTTCTATGAACTTCCTAAAACAATTTCCATCATTCGTACATGACCAGTCTATCTTCTCATAGATGTCCAGTTGCTGCCAATATCTAGTCAATTGGTTGTAGTAATCTGTGACACTCATTTCTCCTTGGTTTAATCCATGAATGATCCCCTCAATACTTAGGATTTCGGCTTTATTATCCACGTTTGAATAAGACTCTTGTGCAGCATCCCAAATCTGAGTTGCAGTTTCATATAGCATGTAGTTTGCTCCAATCTCTGTGGTCATAGAGTTTATGAGCCACGACATTACCATGCTATTCTCTGTCTCCCACTTCTTGTATGCTGCTGCATCTGTTCTCTCAGGAGCCTTTGCAGTGCCATTGATGTAATCGAATCTCCCTTTTTCACAAATGAAAAGGTTAACCGATTGTGACCACTACATGTAATTGTCCCCATTAAGTTTGTGACTTGTTATGAGGACATTCGAATGACTACTCTCCCTAGTACTTCCTCCACCATTGATGGGAGTTTCGGTATGTGAATTAACCTCGGAAGTTCTTGAGGCCATTCTGTTTTTTCTTCTCTCTAGGATCACTCTGATACCCTGTAGAATCAGTATAGAGAATTCTCACTTTTTTATTTCTAATTCACCTTCTACCGAAGAGTTATATAGGAACCCATAGAAGAGTTCAATATAGCCTCTAATTCCTTCAAATGAGGAGTTCCATTTAGAACTAACGACTAATCCTTATTTATAGATAACTTCTACTAGAATTTAAACTACTTAACAATAAAAGATAAATAATATGGTAAATACAGCTGTAACAAAGATAAATAATAGCAAATAAAACTGGTGTCTATGCTAACAACAATTATAAACATATATTATTGCTTTACATAGTTTATGAAACAATTTTTAGACCATGGATTGATACACTTGGGATGGCAGAGATTGTATCTCACAGGTGCATAAATTAAGATACATTTGTTATGCATGTCAAATGTAATCTTAACCATTGAAAAGGGTCAAACGACAAAATAGGCTTTAGTATCATGAGGTAATGACTAATAATAAGGATTGTGCAGTATCCGAAATATTCCTCATAGGATACCACCTTTGTAAGACTAGTAGCAATCAATTACCTTTTTATTTAATGTAATTCTTGTTACAAAACTTCTTGTTAATTCATTTGTTTATTTATGCATTTATTTTCTTTTTGTAGTTATATTTTTTATATTCTCTTTTGGGGAGATTTATTTTGTAAATTTTGTTTGAATTATTGTTGTATTTAATATCATTGTATTATATTTTCTATTGAATTTTTGTTTCCACTACCGAGTTCATGTCACGATTGTGAGATCGATAATGTTTGTTTTTGTTAAAAATAATGAACTTAATTGTTTTATTCCCACTAGTGCACGAAACAAGTACAAAGCAATGCCTTTATATAGACTTAAATAATCCTATCTTAGTCAAAGAAGAAATACTACTAATCCTAGGTAAACAAGAAATAGTAGAAATCTAAACTAAATAAAAAATAACCTAAAGGAAATTAATAACTCTAGAAATAATATCCTATTATATTTTAACACTCCCCCTCAAACTCAAGATAGGTAATTTGACCTGAATTTATTTAACAAATGTGTAGTGATGATTGGCGATGCTTATGGACGTGTCGTTCTTGATGATGAACAAAGGATAGTGGTGATATTTGGTGATGCTCAGGGATGTGTCATTCCTAATGAACGACGATTGCGGGTTCGCGGGTATTGACTTTCTCAACATAGTGGCTAGAAGTTTAAGAGAAGAAATCTACTAAACCGAACCGAACCAAATAAACTAAACTGGATGAACTAAATTGAACTTGCTTGGCCTAACCCTGAAATTTGACCCAATCCTGATTTTGACATGGTTGTGATGGTTGACGTGAGGTTGCCTGTGTCTTTTGAATCGGCTAGTGGTCTCTGATTGACGGACGGTGATGGCGTCGGTGTCAACAGTGACAAACTAGGGTTAGGATTTTTTTGTTTCTCTTCTTGGCGGCATTCCAAGCAGTGCACGCAGCAAGGGATTGTTCACCCGTCCTCTAAGCTGAATGGTGATTGTCGATCGATGAACAGTGGTAGATGGTAGTGGCTGCCGGTATTGAATAGTGGTTGCTAGGGTTTTCGTGCAAAGTGGGTTTTCGTCTCCTTTTTGCGGCATTCCCAACGTACATGTTGAAGAATTATCAGGATTTGTTTGTCATCTTTTTGGGAGTTGAATAACGGTCTTAGAACAACAGATAGTGGCCAATGGCTGTTTAGGTTGAAGGCTAGGGTTTTATGGCTCTGATACTATGTTAAAAATAATAAACTTAATCATAGTCAAATAAGAAATACTCCTAATCCTAGGTAAACAAAAAATAGTAGAAATCTGAACTAAAAAAGAAATAACCTGAAAAAAATTAATGATTCTATTAATACTTTCCTATTATATTTTAATAGTTTTCATGTTTAAATCATGTTTAAGCATATCTTTTGTTTGGGTTATTTTCACAATATATATTTTTAGTTTATACCTGTTATACAGAGATGGAGGTGAACTTTCTACAAGGGATTTGCAGAAGATGGTTCAAGCATTGCCACAGTATAGCGAACAGATTGACAAGCTTTCACTCCATGTGGAGGTTAGTTTCTTGCTTACACCAATTAAGTATCTTTCATCGACTAGCATAAACCTCAATGCCCACACATCTTTACAACCCCCCAAAATAAAAAAAATATACAGAATTAGTTAAAAAGGAAAAATAAAATCCACACACATACACACAAAAAAAGTTAAAAAGAAATGGGTGTGAATACTTCAACTGATATAATATGCTCAATTGGTTAGTAGATTGTCAATTTATGCAGTAAGCATCCACTAAATCCCGGCAATGTGGCAAGGACTAAGGGCTTCTTTTCTTATTTAAGTAAAAGATTTTAATTTTTCAGAAAATTGAATAATATGCACTTCTGACACGATACAGTTGCCTAGCATCCAGGAGGGGGTTAGTTCTCTTAATGAATTGAGAGAAGATAGCATAGCTTGGACTCCAGAAAAATCAGGGTTGTTTTTCACAAAATTCTTCTTTCTTAGTATCATTTATAACTTCAAAATTTCTTCATCTGCTGCGTCTAATATGATCTTGAAAGCTAAAATAGTTTCTGAAGTGAAAATGTTAGTTTGGCCTCTTTCTTCTTAATTTTACCAACCTAGAGGGTGGCCTTCTGTTGAAAGATCTCGTAAATAATTGTGATTATGTACCATATTTGTTATATTCTATATTTAGAAGTTTATGAGCTGTATTAGTAATCTTAGGATTCACTATTTAATTTCTTCTATATTAGGGTAGTTAGTTGAATAGTATATTTCTCTTTAATTAGGGAGATTAACTGCCTTTCTTGTTCCTAGTTAAACTCTTTAAATAGTTGTACATCAATATAGAAAAATTATTCAGCCTTCTTATATTTTTTATTCACTGTTTTTAATATTTATATTAAACTATTTAGTCCCTAAGGGGAAAGTCTATTTGGTAAAGCATCTTGCAATGAAAGCAAGAGGTTAAGGGATTCAACCCCCATCACATAACCCTCAGAGAGGGATTAATTTACAATTTGTCTGTGCTTGGGGTGGGATGGGATGGAATGGGGTGCTTGCTGAAAAAGAGCAGCATATATTAAACTATTCTTAATACAAAATGTAAGGAATTAAATTGAGATTAGAATAGTAGAAAACAGATTATCACAATATAGAACACAGACGCACAAACCATTTTTTTAGATGGGCTAAAATATTGATAGTATATTCATGAAGAAGACCATCAGAAGCTTACCAAGAATACATGAGTATCAAAAGACAGCATCAGAAGTTTATTATAACAAAATATGGCTATATTTAAGCCATTACTTTTCTTTCAGAAGTGGACGAGTGGCATCAACAGTCTGATCATAACTCAAGGCACAAAAATTTTAAAAATAAAAAACAAAATTTTAAAAATCCTTGTAGGTAATAAATAGATTCTAGTAATTGCTGGGAACAGAAGAGATGAAATGATGTGGGCGATGCCAATCAAACTAGTGTTGGAGTTCTGATAGCTAGAATGCTTAAACTGATGCAACAATAGCAACTGACGACAGATGAAACAGCAATTTCAAAGATGAAAGAGTTGAACGTGTGAAGGTGACAATAGTAGTATTGTCAGTACAATAAGGCATCTTTTTCCCCCTGGGGGAAGAGGGATGAGGATTTGAGCTGCAGCGTATTGTTAGTAGTGAAGTATTGTTTTTATGAAAAAAGGCAACATGGCAGCATTAATACGAGAGGAAATAGATGTTAGATCAACCCATTCCTTCTGAGGCCTTGACTCAACTTACAATATAATAAATCTATATATATATATATATATAAAGAGTGAGCATATTCCACAGAAGCAGGGTAGATCCAAGGGGTAAACTAGAATCCTAACCACCTTGAAATTGGATTCAATCTGATGTCCAAACCATCCTTCCCCCACCAATATTTTAAACACCAAACACTTGTTAAGGTGGGTTCTCTCAGGTTTATTTGACATCCATAATGATACACATAAAAGCAAACAAATTCAGAAAAATATTCTACAGGAAGTAATCAAACTACTACCCATACTCGGTGCCAAAACGCCCACAACATTCTACATACCTTCCTGAAAGCCAATATATCAGCCAAAGGAATTGACAGTGTCATTTTAAGAGCAATGTCAAGTACAGCGGAAAGTGCTCTATCACCATATAATTCAAACACACCAAAGTTGACATAGTTTCCCGCAAGTGCTGCCATATATTCAGGGAACACAAAGAAATCAGTTCAAATTATGGGTCTATGTGAAAAGTTGTTTGTTCAAAGCAGTATCCCACAAATATCAAACAAGACACTGCTAATACCAAATATTATACAGCCTCTAAATAGTTAGTGATTGAAAATTAAAACCAAAAAACCATGCCAAACAATAATTACATATATCAAGTGTAACAACACTCCAGAAAAAAGATATTTCTTTCTAGGCTAGGGAGGGTTTAGATCAGTCCTAGATTTACATATTAGCAAATGGCCAAAAAAGGGAACTACACAGAAACAAAAAAGAGAGAGAAGAAATGATAAATAAGTAGCCATCCTTTATATGAGATAGAACACTGCACTCGTTCCAACGATCATTTTCCTTGTTACTCAGAAAACCAGTACTAACACGTCAGTATGCACACACAAGAATCTGTTACATGTATAAAATTATAATACATCATGTTGAACAACCGACAACTGAAAATTCATAACAGAAACAATGGAAGTGACTCAGAGAAAAAATGATATATATTATATAACTAAGAAATTGCTGATATTTTCATGAAATTATTACAGTCTTGTTTCTCTTTCTCTCTTTTTGATAGAAAACAAAGAAGCTAATGTTAAAAAGTATGGATACCAAGTGATCAAGATATCCATGAAAAAAGAACCCCTAAAAGATCTCAAAAATGATCTGTACAATTTGCATGCTCTTTAGCTGTTCAAAATCAAAGGATAAGATAGGAATATATCATCTTGAAAGAAATAAAAAGCTTAAATAAATTAACAAAATAAAATCAAGACCCCTTCCAAGTTAGATGTATGAAGATGAAATAGTCCTGTCTCATTTGATGCTCTATACATTTCTCAGTGTTACCTGATAATGCATCCTACTTACGGTTCTCATAACTAGTAGAATAAAACAATACAACTTCAGAAACAGGTCTAAAAACACAAGCATTGGTAGAAGAAAAATCTGAAAATTTACTTTCCACTATAATTGAAGACAAAAACAACAAGCACATTAAGTAAATAGCACTTCTTAAACAAACAAGTAAATGGTAATAGCTTTCGTTTATAAAAAAAAAAGAATTATCTATTGTTTAGGAGCACAAAATGTGGGGGTGTCTATGATTCTCAAAGAGTTTAGCTGGTCTACATTTTACCATTAAACTAAAAACACCTAACTCATGCCAAAACAGAAATACATCTATCAAGCAATCATGCAAGTGATGAACTTCCAACAACCACAATGAATAAAACCCACTATAGAGTTTAAGCTTAAATGAGAGAAAGATGGCTAACAAATAACCTCTTGACAGAATAGTTAAGCAAATCCATATTCCCTTGTATTTGTAGGCATATATATCAGCAGCATTTGGAAGAGCTAGAATCCTTGATCCATAAGCCACTATTATCTTACTAACTTCCCGAAAGAGAAGAATGCCATTAGGAGAAGATGAGTCAAAAGTCAAACGCTGTGCTTTGTTTAACACAAACTCAGCCATGAATTTTAACAATGGAGTAGTAACCTGCAGCATTAAGTCAAACAATAAAGTCCAACATTCAGAAAAAAAATGTTTAGGTTTATCATCCCACACAAATATGATAAATTACTAAAAAATCATTATGACAACAAATAAAAGAGAAGGGGCAAAATTAGCAAATAAAATTTAGGACCCATATAAAATAAAACTTGAGAAATTAAAATTGCATATAATAGCATTTGAAGTACTAACATATATACATGCTATTTCTTTTCAAAAATTTGTGGCGCAAACATTAGCAGCAAGCAATACAACAGAGTGTTTAAAAATACAGTTAGGAAGTTTCCTTATTTCTTATTTTTTGATACGTTTCTTTCTGAGCTTCAACCCGGACTAATATTTTGGTGCATGAGTTTCTTTTATTATAAACAAAACATTGACATAACCCATGACTGATATTCCAAATAAAATAAACTCCCTGTGGAATTCACCTAACACATTCAAAGCAACATGAAAGGAGTTAGCCACTACAAATCAATCTGAATCTTGCATTCAAACATTTCCTTATTGAAGTTTTTATTTAATAGAATCTCATGGAGGTTGAAATTTATAACATAAGTCACTGTTGAGGGAGAAAGAACAAGAGACAGAGGAGCAATCTTGAACTTCTGCAATCACATCTTAAAAGAGAGAATTGAAAGAGAATTTGTTACTACCTAGAGAAAGGCCTCAGGAATAACCCGTAGAAGTTAATCTAGATTATTGCTAGAATCTTTCCATAACGAGTCTATGTCAGAGTTGAATCTTTCCAATAACGATTCTATATAACAATTGATTGGAGTGCATATTTCTTAACATATCTAGATTGCTCGGTAAGTGATTCAATTTTCCTTCTTATTAGAATCAATACATCACTCCAAATTTGGGCCAAAACCAAATGGATCACTGATCATTTCAGTTGCTGAAGTTAGACCCTCAAACTTTACAAAAGTGATTAATGAACACTTCCATCATCCTGCGCTATCTCATCAACATTGTTTAAATTTAAGAACCACAAAAAACATGATGAAATAAAAAGACCAAAACAAATTTGATTTCCAGCAGAGAAAAAAAAAAGAAAGAAAGAAACTGTGACTTAACATATTATATTGTAATTGGTAAAAACAGTTCTAGAGTAATAAGGTGGAGTTGAGTGCTCAATGATATAGGATAATTGCCATGTCAGAGATCTCAAGGTGGGGAAAATTAACAATACCTCTGGAGTATCAGTCCAATGTGAGATGCCTTTTAGGAGTAAGGGCATGTGTGCTGGATACAGCCAATCAAATAAAAGCCCATATGTTCTGCGACTGAAACATATTCATAAAAAGAAAAAGGAATCATTTTAGTGTTCACAAAAAGAAAAGAAAAGCAAACTCCAAAATTGTGCATGTACTAACCTGTTTGTGGCCATTGCAATTCCTCGGAGATCCCTCATTAACCCAATCAAAGCATGCTTAACCACATCAGTACGAAACATTGAATCAGGCGTTGATTCCAAACTGATGAAAACCTAAAACGCCATAAACATCATTTCAGGGCCCCCCCCCCCCAAAAAAAAAGAAAACCAGAAACAATTAACTCAAATCAAGGGTAAAAGAATGGGAAATGATTGAGCACATTGCAATAGCAATAGAAAATACTTGTCTCCTCTCTAAGATATGGAGTAAAACCCCTATAAAATAATAAGAGTATTATTTTATAGAGTTTAGTTATTTATCAATAAATTAATAAAAACTATGTTAGGGTTGATAAATTATTATTCATTTGATCACGATACATGTATGACAAAAGGAAAGACATGATTTTACCATTCAAAATTTTTCCAAACAAAGAAAATTTGATTCAACTCTTTATTTATATTTTAGGATTAGCTTTCACGACTCTTGATTCTAATTTCCTGTTTATAATGATCATCTTCCATAAATTGAATTTGTGAATAAAATATCAAATAAAAAGTATGTTGACATTATAAATTTTTATGTGTCATTGCTTTTGCATACATGCATACATACATATAAGTTGGGCCTTAAAGAATTTTTAAAAAACTATTATCTCATACATTTAGCAAGATTATTAATTTAGTACACTATGAGATGAGACCAAAGATTTTATTAGACATGATCATAGTCAAAAGGCTGAGAAAAATATGAAGGCACACTAGAGAGAGAGCATGTGTACTTGCAAAAGTGGATCCATTGAAGACTTAAATTTCACAGGGCTATCCTCCATGAAAATCAACCAGCCAATAGTGTAATAAAAAGTTGTTCTGCTCCTAGAGCATCTGTACTCTTCCAAAAAAGGAAAATGCTCTCTCTGAAATCAGAAATTCAAAACTGGACTTTCAGTACAAGGTTTTATCAATTACTAAACAAACAAATCAACCTGTCAATAATCGAACAAATAAAATAATATAGAAATGGAATTACAGTATGATTTGCAACAATAAATTTGATAGTATCCAACTTCAAAAGCAGCTTTCCAGTCATATATCTGCCCAAGAGAAATACAGCAGTCAAGTATTATTGAAGGGAATAAATTAATTGAAAAAACAAAACTAAAAACGATTATTTTTCTGGCCATATACAAAAGTGGTAATACTAACCCAGAAGCCAGCTCCAAGAACAAACTTAATGTGTGATCAATAACCTCCTCACACTATAAAAAGCAGCAGACATATATACATATAAGAAATGGATATAAGAACTATATGATGAATGGAAATAAAAATTAAAGCAATCACCTCAGTGTAACACTTGAGGTTAGTAGCAATCTTCCCAACAATCACATTCAATAGTACTAGATGATCATGGAGTCCAAGAAGCTCAGATAACCGGGCATAAAACTGCTGCAACAGAGACAGAAAGTCTCAAAGAATATGTAGACGTGTGAAACAATTTATAAGAAATAATAAAGAGAAACTTAATTACCTTCGCGGAATGCATCGCCTGATCACCTACATAAGATTTTCTGAAATGCTGAAAGAAGGTGAGAATGGCACGATCAAGTCTCTGCTTGCTCAATTCACGATATCTCTGCCAATGCAAAGGTAATGAAATCTATATTGTCAAGGTTTTCTACCAAGAAGAAATTGTCGAATCTAATTTAGTGGTGATAAAACCAAAAGTACTTAGGATGGAAAAATCAAAGGCCCCATGGTTGACAACTACAATAATTGCAGATCTTGTTCTGTTAATTTTTTTAACAAATTTTACAGCATTCAGACATACTATAATGACATTTCAAAAGAAATAACCCATTCAAGATGGGTGTAAAATTAACAGTGAGCAGCTTAGGTATTGTCATGAAAAGAAGAAAAAGTAATAACATCTAAGAGAAGGAAAAACATCCTGCACTACTTTAATTAAATCTGGTTAATAGAACAAATAGACTCCTTTAACAATGACAACCAAAGAAGCCGAAGGAATAGATTGTACTGAACTCTCTCCAGCCACAAACACAGCCAAAAAAAGAAAAAAATACATCTCCCTTGCTAACGAAGTTCCTGTTAGACCTTAAATAACATTGTTTGTCCTCAATTAATGGCTAAGTTAACAAGTAACTCAACATAGCATCTAAGCCAATTTGACCAAGTGGCATTGTGCACAAAATCCAAAAATCGTCAATCAATTAAATTATAATAAATAGTATTTGTCGTTACGTATCTGACGATTCTGTTTGGTTTGCTTGCAAGTGCACCAGAGGAGGGTGTTAAAAAGCCTAGCTACTACAGTTGGGCCACTAATTAACAGCTTAAACTTTTAAATCAAGTGGTAACTGAATAGTTCTAAAACATTATCAATTTCTTACAATACTAATAGGTCTAACATGCATCAGTGTAAGACCAAAACTCTGACAGTTGGGCGTAATCAAACAATGGGAGAAGAAAGGACAATTATCATTTGTTATAAAACACAGATGACATAACAAATTTGACCACTACAGAATGGTCAACTGCCAACTTCTTGCCCATAAATAGTTATAAGCTCAATCGGGTTTAATTTTATGAAACCGCCAATACAAAGAGAATATCCAAAGCCAACATTTAGGGATAATGTGAACTAGAAGGAAACAAAAAAATTCAACTAAACCATCAGCCAAACTAATACGATGTAGATTGCTTGACACTGCCACATTTTCAGCCTTCAAACAACTACCCAATTCATTTGTAAAATGACAATATCTCAGAAGAAACAATAAAAGATTATCAGACAACAAATAAGTCAGTCTGGCAATGACAGTTTAACAAAGCAAACATGAGAGGATGTTGCCATCATATCCACGAGCTTTCGGCTCCTCAGATATGAGGATAAGTGTGAATATGCAGTGGTGCAGTAGTTGCCCAAATGGCTAGCTACCAAGAAACAAACCCTTTCATTTGTAACATGACAATGCAGCCATTACATGATAAAGTTACGTCCACCTGGCCCAGCCCATGAGAATCAAAAAGTTTTACCCTACACCCCATGCATGAGGCCAGAAGCCATATCTCAAGTCTAGATCATTTTTAACAGTGTAGGGCCCTACATCCTAAAATCTTTTCTTTCTATTTCCTTTACTACATTTCCTTATCCTACTCCCCATGTATGAGACAGCATCATCACACAATTTTAGGGAATGAATATAAATGGCATTTGACAATGAATACTTCAATTTAGGTTCAAATATTCTTGCTAATCAATTTAAACTCCTCAGGTTGATCTACCTGGCTGTGCAGACCACTGTCGGTGACATTTATTAGCTGCAAAACACGAGCTGAAAGTTCGGCATCAAGCACTTCTTGTGACTCCATGCTGCACAGGCAAACGTAACTAATAGATTTATATGTGCCAAAACAAACATCACTTGATTTCTTGCAAAGAATGTTGGAAAATAAATAGAGTAGCAACTGGAAGAGGTCTTTTACCTATAACCAGTACATTGTTTTATTTTAAGTATGGAGGCAATTATATGAACAATCCAAGCAAGTTTGTCTTCAATGACAGAAAGGTCACTGTTATCACTGGTCTGTGCTCTTGCCTATACATGTCAATTAAAAGATAATGATTGGGATTATACTTCATTTTGATAAAGCTCTAGATCAGAAAGCAAGGCGTCCCTATGATGAACGACAATACCGTATATGACTGCAGAATGGGCTCCATTATGTTTATTATATACAAGCCACTGCTTTCGTACTGCAACAAGCAAAAAGTAGTCAAAAACACCACAACAATTTAGCAATAGAATTTGACAAATGAAACGGTAAAAAAAAAAAAAAAAAAAGATAACAGCAGCAAAATTTTGAGCTTAGACTTTAATTTTGGCAGGAAATAAACAAAGAATCGATATATAGCAATTAATTTTAAACCTGGAATCTGCAAAGGTAGGGAAAGCAATCTAATTGATCTTGAAGTAGTTCAACATTGTCCAGTGGATTATCAGAAAGATCATCCGGGAATCCAGCCTACAAGATAAGTAGAAAGGAAAGTGAAAGACAAAGATTTTAATAAATAGATTGTACTCAATCAAAAAATCAGAGTATCAGTACAAGAGAAAGCGGTTGTATACCTGTACAGAATTAAATCTTGATGTGATAAAACCTTCAGTGATTTTAGGCACAAATTCATCCAGTAAACTAGGAGCATCGCCTTTCAAATACGGTACGGATGTCACCAGTCTCGACCAGAGTCCCAATAGGTAATATACACTGCTACTGGCCCACTACAAAAGACACGAGCTTAATCGGTATTCGACATACAGTAAGTGAATAAAGCTTCCAAAAAATTATCTTACACAAATCTGACCAATTAAATAATCCCATGATAACAAAATCCAAGTTGCAAGACATTCTATTAAGTTAAAGCTCACTATAATGACGTTCTTAAAATTTATGAACACCAGTCAACCTGCCAAGACTGCAGCGACTTTAAGGTGAACTCTGCTACTAATCGTATCCAATCGCTATAGCCCTCCACATTCACAAGCTCTGATAGCTGAAGCACAATTTCCAAATTCAAGAAACATGATGTTGATTTATTCAAAGATAAATAACAAGAAGTTCTCATACCACATGAATTAAATATGACCAAAAAAGGCAGCAAAAATATATACCAGCATTGTTGGCATCTCCAAATCAAGATAACATTTGCAATTACTGTTTCACTAATAAATTAACAAAATGAATAAAATAAACTGCCATCACAATGCAGCAAAGCATTGTTTATGTGGATGAAATATAAAAAAACAAAGAGAACACAAAAAGCTGCTATTGTATCCAACAAACCCGTCCACATAATTTACCCCAAGTTGTATTCTAATGCAATAGGGATGGCATTAGAGATTTTCACAGACCCAAGAGTTCAAGGGACTTCAAATGTTCCCTTCTGCAATTTATTACAATCATGTAATACAAATCAATAAAGAATTGTCTTTATGACTGTGCTAACAACAAAAGGTACTGATATACACAACGAAATTAATAAATGAAGATTTGCATATTCAACCCTAAGTAGTTGGGCTAAATAAATATTCGGCATATTGAATTCACTTCTAGCCATTCTGCCACTGAACTACATAGCCACTCCTACAAACAAAAGGAATTTATTTTTCAATCAAACATCTAATATAAGATAACAAAAGGGTACACAAGAAACATGACTGTGTAACCTATATTGTATCTACAGAACTAAAATAAACCAGTTTATCGTATGGTACTACGATTACTTCCAATATTCATTAACCACAAAAAATATAACTATTCAAACAACAAACATGCACACATAGTTATTGAATGTTAAAACTATAATATGATTTGCAGTTGTTAAACAATTTGTGTTCCATCAAGACACAAACCGCACATGTACACACAAATATCACTTGCATCCATAGCATATGGAAATTAAGAACCTTTGTCAAAAGGCAATTACCTGATAATTCACTCTGAAACGTCCAAGAAGACGACAATACTCATGGTAATTGTCATGATCAGCAAGACCTGAACCATATTCAGATCACAATTTGAAAATCACAAGAAAAGGCACCAAAGGGCAAAGTAGCATAATGGATTAAAAACAAAATAATAATTGATTGGTTATTTTTATTTAGGCACCAAGAAAAAAAAAACATGGCAAAAGAATTTAATGCTAATTTACAACGGTAAACTCAAAGGCATTAACCATAAAGTCCTCCAAAATCAACACACTCTTTGTACCTTACTTCCTACATAGTATAGTACTAATTAAGCATACTAACAAATTTTCAATCATGCTATTGCTATTAGTGACGTAAATTCCATGCTTGAATAGCTCCTATTAAGAATAATGTATTTAAGCTTGAAGTGCTGTTCCTATGAACTCGAAGGTGAAAACACAAATAGATCCAACTCCTGTTGCAATTTACTTTGGTTAAACTTTCTGAAACAGGAAAGCTATAAGATGATAACCAGTTCAACATCTCCCAAAACATGCTTCATCATTACCTCATTAACACTGAGAGCAAAGTGAACCAAACTATCTCATGATGCTTCAGGAACATAAAAAAAAGTGGTAATAACTTTAATACCCAATCAACTACTCATGAAAATTAAGCAACCCTAAAGTTTTACAAAGTTTCATTTGATCTAAAAAACCACAATAAGATACCTAACATTATTGAAAATCTCTGACATTTGTCAATTATAGAGCAAAATCAAAGAAAAGATTTTCTTGGATATATAAAGTACCTGCCATATTAAAGAGGGTAATGCAAACCAGAGACAAAAGAAGAAGAAGAAGAAAACAAACAATCAAGTGAATCCTCACATCTATCAGCCACGTAATAAAGAAAAAATATAGGAAACTAATAAAGGGAAAGAGAGAATGTGTCAAGACAATATTACCTTGCCCTGTTTGTAGAATTTCTTTCGTTCCCGTCATCAAATGGGCCAAGAACTTAGAACGAGCAGCATCATTTGTAAACAAAGAACGTCTTACAGAAGCCAGTCGGACCAAGCATTCCAGTGCCTAGAAATTTAAAAATACTCAAATGAAAATGTTCCAAACTGCAAATTCACGAATAGTTGAAAAAAAAAATGTTCCAAATAATTTAAAGGTAAAGATCTATCTTAATTTCAAAAGGACATACCAACATGACCAATGTTGTGACAATCCACCATTTAGATCAAATATACATTAGTTGCAAGAAATTATAATTGGTTTAAACTAATAAGAATGAAATATATGCCCATACAAAGGTTATACCTAAGAACTCCAGAAGTAACCATCATTACACTATATAACGATGAGAAATAATATTGTCTGAATATTCACACTAAACTCTTTTTCTTTTTCTTTTTTTGAATTAAATTCAAACCTAAGGCCTATCTCATTTGGGCACCACCCCAACCAAATTTTTATACAACAGTGCTTGTGGGAAACAACATTTCCTCAGTTCTGTTAAAACATTTTGTCAATGTCAAACATAATCTATCCACATGTACCAGATCTATGGTTAAAAGACCGGGGAAGATGTGACAAGAAAATAAATTACCCTAATTAATAGCATCAGCTTCCCTCTAGAGATTTCAGTTCCGTTAAAAAGGCCCAAATGCATGCCATTTAGAAAAACTGAAATGCTAGCAAAATTTACTGCTAATCACTCATATTCCTCTCCAAGGAGTGGTATAAATGCAAGGATAGCTTCGTATTGCCCCCAAGAAGATGGCAATAGTTTGACAGCATACAACTTTTGGGGGAAAAAATGAAAAGCAAAAAGCATGTGAGGGCACACACTAAGAGTTGCAGTGCCATTTAAAAGATATGATTCAAATGACTAAAGTTGCGTATCATTTTTTATTTACCTGCTTAGTTATAAAGTCATTTACAGAAAATGTACTTAAAATTTAATACAAATGGAAAAGACTTTTTATACAAAATAAAGAATAAACAGAAAACAGAAATGCCATTTCCCCGTTTCCTTTCCAGAAATAATTTTTCTCAGATTGATCCATGTATACAAAAATGGAAATACCTAAATAAATTAGCTTGGTATTTTTATGGGAGACGGCTCATTTTGTACCTTCCTTTGGGTGTCGATCTCTATTGAATTCATAGTTAAACCACTCTTTTTATTAAGGAAAATGGCAAGACAGTCATTAGAAGAGTGTGGTTCATTTTGGCTTTTCTTGATGTAACGATTTTCTTTTTGTGGACTTATGGTCCACCCTCTTGTGATTCTTTTTATTTGGAAAAAAATTACCTTGTCAGTTATCAAAAAAATAAAATAAACCTCCAATTTCACCACCCTAATATACCCTTAAATTTCTAAAGCAAAAGCCTGCCAGCAAGGCATATAGATAAGAGTATACAAAATTCACTTGTCTGACCTCATTTTCCAAACCAAGAGTTAAAAACAACTGCATCTATGAATTGAAAAAAGTAGCAAACAGAATGGATCAGTAGTTATTAGCAGTATGGTTAGTTATGCGGCTTCATGATTCTCTAGAGCATTAAAACAGAAGAAACATCTCATGTACAAACCTCCTTGGAAAGGGGGGCATCTGTGATGGCATAATAATCAAAAAATATTTGTAGTGTTGAAGGATCCTCCAAAATTGGTCTCCAAGAAGATGGGATCTGTAGGATAATTGCCATATTGTTAAAATTCAATCCAGAAGACCCACAGAATATGGCCTTTAAACAATTAACGACAACAGAAAACAAAACTAAAAATATCAATACCTGAACAGTACCAAACTCTTCTGAACTTTCATCAATAGATGTCCCCACAAAATCAAAAGATAAGCATTTAAGACAAAGAGAAAGTGCCAACTCTTGCAACCGACTCGCAGCTGTGAATTACATGAAGAAGTAAATCCATCAAAAAAATAAATAGTAATGAAGAAACATCAAATATACTTAAATATAGAGATAAGAACGAATGACTGATGGTGAGTGAAGGAAAGTAATCACAAGAAGAACGAAACTTAGCACAATACCATCATTTTTCAGTTGACACAATGATGTTAGAGATATTTGGAATATCTGAAAAAGTGATTGATCCCTAAAGGAGCAGGCAACCCGTCGATGATGTGAAGAAGGCATCCCTTGATTGGGCTGATATTTAGGGGATAAAAAGATGTGTTAGCAAACATATCAAGATAATGATGATGACGATAACAGCAAAAACAAAAACAACTGCAACAATAACACCCCACATAGTAATAACAATAAACGAGGACAATGAAGAAGAGAAAGCAAGAAAGATTACTATTATTAGTTACAAAGATTAAAAATATCTGTATGTGAGTATAGATTAATCTTTCTCCAAAAAAAGAGTATAGATTAATCACGAAGCTTAATCAGTAAAGACTAAAAATGGAGCTATCAACAGAGTTAATGGCCATGGATTATACATTATACAAGGAAACTTAGAATGGACGCAAAAATAATCTATGGATAAAATAGAAACAAGACCTGATACTTCATCTTACAATTGTAGTTAGAAGGGAAATGAATGGAAGCTAGGGAAGGAAAGAACAGAGAAAAGATGACAAGCAAAGAGTGGGACCCACCAAAATTTTGTTGTTGAAGGCTTATACAAAATGTTTAAGCTTGTAGTTTTTTTCCATCCTCCTTTGTTTCTCTACCCTCTGAGGAAATAAAAAGTGGTCTATGGAGAAGTTTTGCCTCTAAATTTCCCTCCATTTCCCCCTTACTTAAACAATCAAACAACGGAACCATATCTACATCCCTTCGCTTCTTCCCTTGGTCTTTCATTTCTTCTTTCCAAACCAAGTCTTATATTATAGAGTTATTAGGCACCTTCAAATATACCATAACCATAATGGCAACCTCTGTGTCTCCACCAGAGCCTAGAAACAAGAGGATTTGAAATTGACACACAAAAATAAACATAGAAATTATTAGCATTTCACATTTCTAATTCTTTCAACAACAAAATATGGATTCCAGTTTAGGAAACTACAGAGATTTGACTCAAGGAACCATAATTAAATCTAAATTTCCCATTCAAACTTGGGAACTTATGATATTCCATCTGCAAAAACCTAGTAATTAGATTCTAGTTATCTACTTTTTCATGAAACTAGGTCAGCCATTCAAAATCAAAATCCCTTTAGAGTTCATATTCAGAAAGCATCCATTTGCTATAAGTTTATTTTACTCAATACAACAGGTTGTGGGAGTTGATAGTGGCACTTTTAGTAGTACAGTCATCTAGATCACAAAAATGGCTACATATATAAGCTGGGGTAAGCGAAGATAATGGAAAAAAAACTATGTAAATAATATAAATAGAACATAAAGAAGAAATGAAAGAAAGTATCAGAGAACTTGAGGATGATTCTTTGAAACAAAAGTTTCATAAGCAAGCATGTGAGACTATTTTACTTTCAAGCATCAAGGAAAGAATAAATTTATAAAACTAATCAGAAATGGACAATGTCAAAGCCACGAGCACCTGGGGACACAGAAAACATGTTGATGACACCCTGAATTCAATGAATTTGTAAGATTAACAATGCATATATCCTAATGAACACTGAATTCTAAAGAGAGAAAAGAGTCACGGGAGTTCAAATGCTGATTTATAATGTGTACAAAAACATTATTTTTATGATTGTGTTCTTCGGAGAACGTAGTATCATAGAGATAGATATGTTTGCAATGCTTGTCATGAAAAAGCAGTAGATACTTTATGTATTAGAAATTTACAGGAAAAAAAAAAAAGGTCACCTACGAAATGTGCAAGTTTTGATTACTTGTCATCAGAGGAAGTGGTACAATGAAAATAGATACGTTTACAATGCTTGTCATGGAAAAACAGATAGACACTTTACACATAAGAAGTTTATGGATGAACATAAAAGGGACATCCACATATCAAAAGCATTGAAATTAGGGTACTCGTGTACTCAATTGATATAATAAGCAGTAAGACCATTACTCGGAACTAATAAAATGCCAATGAACATAGCAAATAAATAACGGTTGACTAGTATTAACCAAGCATATCCCTCCAATCTTATACTCACTCAACTACTGGAGATGAAGGATTGATTTCTGAAAATCATACAAAAAAAATCAAGCAGGCAAACGGTCAGTTAAAGTGATTCATTGCAGAATCTATAGTATGAGGAAAAATAATCTCAAAATTTTGGCCTTCAATGAGATGAGGAACTGGAATTGGCAATGTATCATAAGACACAATAATATGGCCAGGAGTCGAAAGCATGATTCTAATTTCTTTTCGTTTTTTGTGTTAACTGCAGGACCATCCTTTTTTATTTACTCCTCTTCCATTATGCAAATGGCTTTACCAGTCACCAAGCTAAAACGAACAAAAAGTGAGCCTTTCTGCAAATCCATTATTGATAATGCACTACATCATGCTGTCTTGCAAAAACTCCAAGCTTTGATATTGATCAATCAATATTAAACATCTTGATATTATTGCATCTACGCTCAACAAGATATACATCAATTGGATTTGTGTGATTTGAATCCATCAAAATTGCAGAAAAGGGAAATAATTATCTCCTGGCTCCAAAGTTTCCAAAATAAATACTCATATCAACCAAAAGAATAAATAAGCGAATAGGAATCACTTGCTTGAATTAAACAAAGTAAATATTCTAGCATCATGAAACAATCATTCCAATCAAATACCAAAAATTGTAATACGATCTAAATATTTGTCAACATCCTTGCTCTTTCCAAGGAACCACTCACAAGAATTACATAAACGTTTTACACCATCAGAAAATGAATAGCCACTATATCACCAAGGATAATATATATATATATATATGCAAGTGGAAAGTAACCTGATTCATCTCAGAAACAAGTTGATTCAGTATCTTCAAACCAATGGCATAATGATCCGATGTTGCCTGGAGAAGACAAAATATCCATTTAGCATCATGTTGTACAAGCATTAGACACTACTAAGAACAGATATCAGTAACCAGCTTCAAAAAAAAATCCACAAACACATATTGAGAATTAGTATGCTCTGTAAAAATCCTTTTTAAAATACAAAAATGATAAAATGCAAAGAATTGCTTAAATGTACAATACAATATCAGTTAAATGACATATTAAAAATGCATTAAAACACTTAAACAAGTCATATTTGAGATAACATAGCAGTATATATGAAAAGGCGCCATGATAACAACTACAAGAACCAAGCAAAGAGAATTATTAAGAACATCTTCACTTCCTCAATAGTACCCAACACAAATATGCCACTGACAGATGACTTATAGTTATAAGTCATATCACCTGGCTCAAGAAATTTGTGGACTCTTTAACCAAGTCACGAAATCTATCATCATCAAACCAACCGAACTTTGTAAGTCGACACAAGAGTTGAATCAAAGATGCAGTCACAAATGGCTGCAGTTCAGGTCCTCTCTTCGCCAAATAGTTTATAAGGTAATTCCCTACACCACCAATATCAATAAAATAAGACAAATTCTTAATCTTCTAGTAACCAACGAAAATGAAAAGCATGAATACTGAATACAGAAGTAGATTAGGAAAATTAATTACTGATATCAAGACGGAGTTGTAAAGCAAGGCTATGCTCGGTGACTTGCTTTATCAAACTAGAACTAGCGAGCATTAAAGCATAAGGAGTCAATGCATTGTCAAGAATGTATTGGCATTGAGAAATGTAATCCGTGTTCACTGAGAAGCACTTGAGAGTGTTCTCTGCATGAGCCCGTTCAGCAGAATCTTGCGAATTGTATAGCCTCTCGCACAACGCCTCCAGTTGTGCCAAGCTCTCCATGAAAACTCAATCTGAAATAACCGAAATAAATGTTTACTTCTTGAAACATTGCAATATTTTGAAAATCGACTCTTAAAAAGAATCAGATTGTCTGGTTTTGAAGAAACTAAAGTGTTAAAGTGATCTATACAGTTGGAATCACTAAACCAGACATTACGCCAAGCAAAAAAAAATCAAAGATATTCATCAAAAATTAAAACTCCAATTCTCCAAAGAAAATTTAAAAAAATAAAAAAAAAATTACAAAAACTTCAGAAACAAATGAATACAAAATATGAACTAATTGTGAAATTCCTCTCAAATGAACAGACGGTAAATTCAAAGCAATGTAGATTTCTCGCTTGAGTTTCGAGTAATAGCGTCGAAAACAGACATGAAAAAATGAATAGAAGAGCAAACAAGTAGCCATTTATCGTACTGTAATCAACTTTAAATAGTTTGCTTCGTCAATCAAATTGGAAAAAACAGGAGAAACGGAAAAAACACAAACGATCAGACCACAAACACGAACACAGATACAATCAACTGACAGAGAAAATAAGAGAATACCGATGGATCTGAGATCTGAAGAAAGATGCTTAATCAATAGAGTGAATTCGATTCTCTCTTTTACTTTAGATTTCGAGATAACTTTCAATAGAGAATACCAACTAGTATTTTGTTTTGCTTTGTTATTATTACAAGGAAGAGTCTACAATGGCGAGCAACGTGTAGTTCTCTTACTCTTTGTGTTTCTCCTTCCAGTGATGATTTTAGAGCTGTGTCTCCGGGCTATGTTTTCCTTAATTTTGTACCGTTGGATGTCATTACTAAAGTGGTCAGGTCGTATGGTGGACGTTTGCGCCAGATGGGCTAGATTTTGACTATGCAAATGGGTTGGGTTATTGGAACTCATCAAACAATTCTCTCGCTTGTAACCATTTTTTAATGAATTTTTTATTATTCAAATAATGGTATAAAAAATAATAATTAGTTGGAGGTAAGTGACATCAAGACTCCAAAGATTTCTTTATTTCTTTTAATAATTATTAATCACACTCCTACTAGTTTTCATCTTAAATATATGTCATTTTCAAAAAAGTTCTATCAAATTCGCTATTAAAATGATATAGTCATTTTTTAATACTCCATAAATATAAAATCAAAGTTATTTTATCGTCAATTGAGATTAATATGTGGTCCAAAATCGATTGAGAGAAATGGATTTATCGAGAATCGTCAAGAAGAAAGGGGGAAAAAATGGCGAGGTCGTCGGCAATTTTATGTAAGAAGAGAATTTACTCCATTATTAATTAGCTTATTAAATTTTTCTTTTCACTAAACATACAATTAATAACCCTCCCGCACCACGCCCCTATTTTCGCTTTTATTGTAATTATAGTTTCATTTTTGGATAAAATTTCTGAAAATGGCATAACTTAAGCCTTAAGGTTATATATAGCTACTGCCGCCTTGATTTCTTCCTTCCATTATTTTTCTTTCTCGACATACAGAGTTAAGATTTTATTTCCTTTTTGATGCTGAACAAAAATAACTACAAATATTAATTTTATATATATATATAAAAGATCTGAAAATCATATTAAAAATAGTGCCGCTGAAATGTTAATTCAATATGAAATTTAAATTTTTTTAACTTATTATATTTTAAGGTATTTTTGTAATTATTTTATTTCTACTCCAATTTTAAAACACAATTATTTATAAATATTTAATAAATATCAGCATAAAATTTCGATCTGCAAAGAGTGGGTGAGCCAAAATTAAAATTCAAGTTATCTTCCCCATTAACCTCCCTTCAAATACAACTGATTTGGAAAATTTAGGTTGTAATTGCTGAGTCAATAGGCTTTCGTCCTAAATAATCAGCCCATAATGTGGCACTGGTCAAAGTCCAGCAGGCAGCAGGGACAGCTGCCTCCAGTTTTTTTGCCAAATGACATTTCCATTTTTCGTATCACATAATGCAACGCTTCACGTTGAACCTGTGCAATAAAATCGGTAAAATTAGATAACCATAAACATAATTTATTAAATTTCTTCCGTCCTTCACCGCTTTACGCTACCACAGAATAGCCCATTCTAGCGTTCAGTCTCCGCGTTAGTCTCGGATGATATCTTTTGACCTCCATTATGGGGTGGTTCGGCTTCTGCGTCACTTGAACGCAATTGAGGCCTCGATTGATCGCTTTATCTGTATTGCCATAAAAGTATTGGTCTAAATATTGACAACGAAACCCAGACAAAAAATGGATGGAGAATTAAACAAATAAGTCCAACGCATGCGTCATAAAGGCAAATATATTCCTTCAATCAATGAATAGAGATGGCAAAAGAAAGCTAAAAGCCTTGCCCAAGAGACAATCTCACTTATTACCTTGCATATAGGTATGATGTATTTATGACATTTCTTCCATCACCTGGATACAAGATGGGTTCCATGTGGACAGATCTTTAAAAAACAAGAAGATTGAAAACGTACAGGCTTTTGTCAATAGAGGCTTGCCTTTTTTGCCCAAGTCCACTATACTATTATAGGCTTTATAGCATATGTTTTATTCTCTTCTCTTTATCTCCTTTCATTTTAATAGTTCTCCTGCGTTAATATTTAGGGTGAACTCGTAACTTGCAGGCCTCGAAGTCTTCAATACTATTATAACATATGTCTAGTCTCTCCTCCTTATTTCCTTTCATTTTAATAATTCCCTTTCGTTAATATTTTGAGTGAAAATATAATTTAGCGCTATGAATATAGATAAATTATCAAAAAAAGGTGTAAATTTTAATTGTTGTTCACAAAAGTTTCTATCATTATGGTCTATTTGCAAAGCAGCGCAAAGCAGAAAGTTGTTTTTTACCTTACAATTTAGAATGAAGTGCATAACAATTGCGTAATTTACCTTTTGTTTTGTTTTTTCACAAAAGTTTCTGAGTTGGTCATTTTCATGTCAATTTCTAACTGATTAGTGTCCCGAGTATTTTAAATAACCGTGATATTATAATTTTAAGTGTGTACAATGCAATTTTGCTAATGTTCATTAATAAAGCATACGAAAAAGACTGTCATGAAAAAATTAAAACTGTTTTTTATTTGTGATATTCCCCAAATTCAACTGCAAAATATTGTTGATTCGTCTATGTTAATAAAGAATGACAAATCATCAATGGTTGGAAAATGTTCAAAATAATATATATATATACACACACGCATTATTAAAGGGAATGCTATGATGCATTCACTTGTACTGTAATCTTCACATATTTTTTTAAAATTTTTCATTGTTCTCGGTTATACTTCACTTATAAAAATATAATAAAAATAAATAATTACAATAACTCCAAATAGTGTTGATTTCATTGCCGGCTTGTCTAATATTAAAGCATGCGTGCATCATATTTCTTTCTTATTGTTCTCTTTTTTATTGGATATTGTTGTTCTTGTTCTCATACACACACATAAATTACCTGGCAAAATTTGATAAGCTTGAACGGTGTTACCCATCTAGCTATTTTATTCCATTCTTATCCTCCTTTTTTATTATTTACAAAATTCATAACATGTGTAAAAAGTTAGAAATTCATAAAATGTGTAAAGAGATGGAAAGTTTAACAATATTTGGTGTTAAGGTGTCATGTTTGCATAGACTATTTTTTTTTTATAACAATATTTTGAAATAATAACTAAAGTATTAAATATCAGTTAAATATAAGAAAATTTTATTAAAAATTAGTATTATTAAATATCTTTTTTAATTTCACTTTCTAAATTAATTAAAAATTAGTTATATTAAACATTCTTATTCATTGTGACTAACTGTTATTTGATTTATTAAATCTTTATATGTTGTTTGCCTGTTCAAATACAAATACATACACGTGTACATGTGTATATGTTTATATGTGCATGTGTATGTATGTACGTATATGGGTGTGTATACATGTGTGTCAATATAAAAAATATTAACTATTAAGTATATATTAATATATGAGTAAATTATTAATATTGAAAATTAAATACAACTAAGATGAGGCAGAAAAATACCAATTTTTTTTTTTTAATTTACTTCATCCAATGCGTTTGTGAAATGTCATGCTATAATGTGGATCTCTGAACGATTTACATACAAAATAGAGATCATAAAAGTGGAATCCTGGCTCCTCCAATTACGTTTTTTTTTTTTAATTTATTTATTTTTGTATATAATAAGAAATATCAATTTTTCCGGTACTTAAATTATAATGTCCAATAGAGAATACAGGACTAATATCAAATATAGTCATTCAATATATTTAAAGATTATCCAGTATTGCAGTACAAATATTTTTATAAAAAATACACCTCCTGAATTCGAATATAAAATCAATATAATTAATACAAAAATAACCATCTAATATATCCTTATTCATCAAATCACACACTCTAATTACGGTTGTTATCATTTTCACAACTAAAAATATCATATTAGAAAATATCAAAATAAAAAATAATTGTTCCTTTGAATTTGGATTAGGGCCAAACTACTTAAATTGATACAATTTTTACACTATTTTAGATGATTAATATATACTTTAAACATTTTCATACAATATTTAAGACTCTACGAAGTATAATGGTAAATTCTAAAATTATTATGATATTGGAGCTATAAATTATTTATAAAAGTTAATATAATATATAATATTAGATGGATAGAAACATAAAATTTATGTAAATTATTAAGAATAAATTATATAAAATACATGTTAATGTGTTATATTAATTTATTTCTCATAATTTGTGTAAAGAATTTGCATCTTTACTGAATTTATATTTAGGTTTGTTTGTGATTGTTGTTAGACAATAAGATTTTAAAAATTTGACTTTGCAAGTTCCTCAAAATTCGTCGATAATACAATAATTTTACAAAAAATCATTAAACATTTAAAAATAACTTTTCAATATTTCAAATCGCTTTGCAACTCCAGTCCATCACAATAATTTTAAAGTCGTTGAAATATATAAATAAATATCAAAATATTTAAAATGTTATTATATACCTTCGAGTGTGTATATTTTTTTATTAAATTAGATTGCTTTGATAGGAAAGCTTAGATAGTTAGATGTTATTCTTTGACTCTTTTCTCACTTCGGATCAAGTAAATTATTGCTTGTGTGCATGGCATTATTGTTATAGCATTCAAGGCAACTCCATGGCGCGTCCAAAATAACAAAGTACAGTCTCTTAACTCGTAGTCAATGGACCCGCACGGAGCATAGCCATTTCCGTTGTACCGATTAGGAAGGCTTGGCAAAGAAAGATTGAGAGTTTGGCATATTGGCCGATCTAGTCAGTTAGCCCATCCTCATCTCTTTCACTCGTTTTATCAAAATAGTTAATGGGGCCATGGGGGTAAGGGTAATAAGTAATAACAACAAAGGGAACACTACTTTTTAGAATTTTACATAAAAAGACATGATTATCTAATTGTATAAAACAATTCACTAATAAAGAAATTTTGTCCTTTGCAACTAGGTAAAACAAACGTGGCAATGAGGGTGTTTCTGTCATTTCATTAGAGGATAGGGCCTATTTGATACTAATGAGGAAACAATCTTCTTTGTAAAATTTAAAAAGATATGAGTGTTTTATTGTTCCAAATTTTAACAACAATTACTACTACTAATAAATTATTGATAATTATCGTATTATATTATTGATATATATTATTTAACAATAATTATTATAAATAATTAAAAGGATTCCCTGAAAGCAAATGGAGTTGAAAAAAAGCTGGTTTTCTCTCCTCCTTTGTCTCCCCTGATTTCTCTCTTCTTCTGCCATTTCTCTAAGTTAAAATCAAATCAATCTATCGCTTTCTCTTTCTCTCTTTTTCTTTTTCAATTTCTCTTATTCTCCTATTTTCATTCTTAACATCACTCTCTCTTCTATTATTTTCCAGATCTCAATGTTTTACTCTTTCTTTGCTCGGATCCTGTTACAACTCATTCACAATTGCCGGTTAGGATTCTTCATTTTCTCATTTCTCACTGTTTTCAGCTAGATTTTTATTCTGTTTTTTTTCCCTCTTTTTCCTCCGTTCTGGGCTAGGGTTTCTCTTCGTTTGGCTCTATGGACGCCTTTTTCCTTTCTGGGTCGTTATTGGTTAAAAGAATATACTTAAAATTTTGAAGCTTTGATTATTTTCTCCATTTGGAAAAAAGGTTCAGGGTTTGTGTTTTATGGTTAATTCTTTTTTTTTTCCCCTCTGGGTTGGTTTCAGCTAAGATTCACTAATATTAATTGGTGATTTCGTTTTTGTTTCTCAGGTGTTCCATTTTGACCTTCATATCAGCTCTTAGCTCTTTCAGGCGCTATAACTGAGTTAAGGGACTATTCGTTTTGGATTGTATTAATTCAGTCTGATTCAGGTATATTTCCCTTTTGTTTGTCTTTCTTTTCAGATGGATTTTGTATGGATTTTTATTAATTGAGCCAAAAAGTTTCCATTTTTAGATATTCTTTAATTTTTTTCTTGTAATCTGTGCAAGATTTTATGTTCTGTTGCACTGTTTGGTTGACTAGGATTTTCGATTTACTGTTACTTAACGTTGAATTTATTGTGTGCGTAATAATTAATCGTTGACAAAGTGAATTACGCTTGATTGGGCTACTTTAATTCCAAATTATGACGCCTATTTGGTGGGTTATTTGCTTCCATTTACCGGAACAGTATTTAATTCGATATGAGACTTTTATTATTGTTTCTCCATTTATGGTTTTCGAAGATCTGCCCTTCTTACTAGCTATTCATGTAGTTTGCACAATTTAACTCTGTGTATAAGTTATTGTTTTACTGTGTTCTCTGCTTGATATTTTTATTAATTGTTATCATGCTTCTTACTAGCTCTGTACATTTTTTCCAATTGTTATTTGTCCCACTTACTTTCATATCCATTTATTGCTTTAATGTATCTTATCATGCTTTGAAGGATTTAGATTTAACACGTGTAGTATACCAGGAGAACTTGATAGTGAAAGCTCTGCCTTCTCTGTGGGCTTTATTTGTGTTTTAATCTTATTTTTCTTATTTTTTGCTTCAGGATTTCACCCTACTGTTTGAATGGTTCTTGGCTTTGGCTAGGGCTTAGTGTGATTCTCAGAAGAGATGAGTCGCACACCAATTGAAAGCAACGATAGGGTGCTCTCCGAGGATCAGAATGAGTCACCATTAAATGAGGAAGGTGGAGGAAGTGCAGCTCCAGGAATTATACTGAAGAAAGGACCGTGGACATCTGCTGAAGATTCAATATTGATGGACTATGTGAAGAAGCATGGGGAGGGGAACTGGAATGCTGTTCAGAAGAACTCAGGGCTGTTCCGTTGTGGAAAAAGCTGTCGATTGAGGTGGGCTAATCACCTGAGGCCAAACTTAAAGAAGGGGGCATTTGCTCAAGGAGAAGAACAGCTGATTGTTGAGCTCCATGCCAAAATGGGAAACAAATGGGCACGAATGGCTGCACATGTAAGTTTTTAGTTTATTTCTTTTGGATGTGGTGAAATAGAGAAATTTATTTAACTGAAAATGCTCACATTGAATTCACTATTTATTTTTTATTTACAAATGACAAGAAAAACATTGCTTAGTCTTTTTTCCATTTTCTTAATTTCTGTCTGATCTATCATCTCAGATTTAAGATTTCTTCTTTAAGTGATATCATGGTAAACTTTAGATTTTCTGGTGTTTTTTTACAGTTGTTTAATTAGAATCATTTGGTTTTTGTTGAAAAGTGAAAACACACTTTTTCTTGTTTTGTACGATGGGAAAGCTAAGTATCGACACATATATATCCGCTAAACCAATAGTTAACAAGAAATTGTTTACTCTATTTTGACGATTACTGGAAAAACTTCATAAAAATATATAAAAATTATATAATTTCCCAATGAAGATAGATCTAACCAATTAGATTCGTTTATATTCTTTTAACAGTTAAAATGAATTGGATTTAGGTTTTGGTACACTCCTTTCAGTGATAAGTGAGAATCAAATTCTTATATTTAATTGAGGATCTTGGCATCAGAATGTTGTGTCGTCAGGACCTGAGTAATACCAAACTCAATATGGCAAGAGTTTCATCTCACATAATAATTATTAAATTTAAAAATGAATGAAGTGTTATGCTTGTGGTTGATCTGTCTTAGGGTATTTTCTAATATAATGAAAATCCTTAATTTTCATTTGTGAAAATCTAAATTGTATTTACTTTGCAAAGGGTCAGATATAAAAACTATTGAAAGTTAATATAGTATTTAATAAATGAAACAGTTTCCAGAATTTGATTCGTTTATACTTTTCTTAGTTAACTTTTAAAGTAAATTTGCATGTCTCTTCAAACTGCAAAAGGATGTATGCATGCAATGGTGTCAAGTAAATTATATTGCAGGATATGAAAATACACTCATTTTGTTTTGAAAGCGAGGATAGCACAATTGTCACTAGTTATATAAGCTGTCATTGAGTTGGCTTAAAGAAAATGTTGAAGTCACATAGGGGCTATGGGGTGTCATGGCCAATCCAGGCGCCAAAGTGAATCCCCACCCTCCCAACACGTTCTTATGAAATAAACAAAATGAAGTGAAAAATGCATGAGGGTGCCCAGCTTATAGTAAGGTTAGAACTTTAAGAAAATCATATCTTATTTATTACCTGTGATGGGATATTTGTAGTGTATTTGTGAGTTGAAGGATGAGAAATGGTACTGGTATATATTTGCATGAATAAATGGTTAACTTATATGTTGTTAACAAGGCTGTCTGCTGGCATAAGCACAGATTAATTGATAGCTTCTCTTTTGGAAATTTTCAATACTCACAATGACTTCCTGGGTAATCATTCCTGTAAATTTGACTTCAGAAGTTGACTTATTATTTTGGTTTTTAATCATTAGAAGACAAAATGTAAATATAAACATCAAAAGGAAATATGGATACGTCATCTTAATGGTAATGACAATTTCTGCAATATCTGCATTGTTAAAGGGGGGCATTCATCTAGTGTGATGTCTGGATCACTGTATGCTATAATTTCAATCGTGTATTTCCTGAAACAAATGACATCCATATTCAAATTAGGATTTATTGCGTCCAGATTGATTTGCATCCTTCATAAGTTGGGATTTGGTCATTCCTTCTGATTTAAATCATTGTATCGGTTTTATATTTTATCAATCTTAGTGCCTTAGTTAGTTGCCACAATAAATATCGAGGTTCCCATGATTGTAGTTGCCACAATAAATAAATGTCTAGCTTCATCTGAGATAATTCATTTTCTTTTGCCAGTTGCCTGGTCGTACAGATAATGAGATAAAAAATTACTGGAATACTCGAATTAAGAGACGCCAACGTGCTGGTTTACCTCTTTACCCTCCCGAAGTGTCTTTCCAAGCATTGCAGGAGAACCAAAGCCAGAACATTACTGGAATTAATAGTGGGGATGAAGGCCCTCATGATCTCTTGCAGGGCAATGGTTATGAGATACCGGATGTCGTATTTGATGGTTTAAAAGCCAATAAGAATGTCTTACCTTATGTCCCTGAACTTCCTGATATTACTGCAAGTGGCATGCTGGTGAAAGGTCTGGGTTCTCAATACTGCAGCTTCATGCCACCAACAATGCATCGCCAGAAGCGTCTTCGAGAGTCAATGCCCTTATATGCTGGTTACAGTGGGAGAGTAAAAAACGAGTTCTCATTTGACCAGTTCCACGATGACACTGCTGATAAGATTGCTCGACCTTTTGCGCTTTCCTTTCTGCTTGATCCTGATCCTACTCCCAAGATCCCCGAGTCTTTAGGGGTATTACAGGGCGGCCACTCCCTTTCAAATGGCACTTTCTCTGCTTCTAAGCCCACATCGGGGGCTGTGAAGTTGGAGCTCCCTTCACTCCAATATACAGAAACTGATTTAGGTAGCTGGGGAACATCGTCTTTCCCGCAGCCTCTACTTGAGACAGTTGATACTTTTATCCAGTCTCCTCCAACAACTGGGATAGTTGATGTTGATAATTCACATTGTCCTTCACCTCGTAACAGTGGTTTGCTAGATGCTTTACTGCATGAGGCTAAAACTCTGGGCTGTGCAAAGAATCAGTCCTCTGACAAGAGTTCAAATTTGTCTTCTGTTACTCCTGCTGATATAGCTGATAGTTGCACCCTGAATATTTGTGAAACAGAATGGGAAGACTATGGTGATCCCCTTTCTCCCTTGGGTCACTCTGCTACCTCTCTCTTCAGTGAGTGTACTCCCCTTAGTGCCAGTGGAAGTTCCTTGGAAGAGCAACCACCTGTTGACACATTTGTGGGTAAGCATCATACATTTTGGTTTTGAATCGAAGTAATCTTTATTATAAAATAACATTGTCTTAGAAGTTTTGTACTATCCTTTTTGTATTTGGTCCAACCCCATTATAGCCAGAGTCGAATAATATCTAAGTTACGTTTTAAAAACTTGGTCGGATGAGTTCTTTCCATTGCCTGGCAAATTTTGTAATCATTATAAATAACTTATGTTGACAAAACGCTGTTATTGTTTGTGCCTTTTTTATTTCTTTTTCATCTTAAGATAATTTTTGATACCATATGTTTGGATTTTGCTTTTCCTGTATCCACCCAGACCCCACATACCAAATCATTGAAGAATTGAATGAATTCCCCCAGCTTGTAGAATTGGTTTAGGCTAGAGTTTCTCAACTTTCATTTGATTCTTCTGTAGGATGCAAGGTCAAATCAGAACCAGTTGACCAGGCATGGACTCCTGATAGAGGAAAGGAAACCAGTAACCTGTATGTTAGTCAGCCTGATGCTTTACTAGCTTCTGATTGTCCTGAGCAAGGTTCTGCTTATGTTAAGGATCCAACTGTCATGACTGATGCCATAGCAACCCTTCTTGGCGACGATTTGGGCAGTGGATACAAGCAGATGAGGGCAGGAACTTCTACGTCAAGTCAAGGATGGGGATTTGGTTCTTGTGCATGGAATAACATGCCTGCTGTCTGTCAAATGTCTGATCTCCCTTGAAGTCTGCTGTTTGTCAATTGTATGAGCTTTTTTAGAAATCTTTGGTACTTAATTAATGTTGACTATTAGTTTGATAATCGTAGTCAGGTCCTGTTGCCTGCTGTACTTCAAAAAATTTGTGCTGAGTCATGGTTATTTTGTTCGTGGATTTTGATTTCTCGCTTTCCAAACCAGTGTGATGCCTGTATGCCAATATGGAACTGACTCGGTGTATGTAAATGCATTCAGGCTTTCGTTACAATTTTTAAATAATTATCCACTTTCAAAATGATGTGTGGCTGTTTATTCTGAGAATGACTTAAAATTGTTTGTATCAATTTACCTGATTTCTTTCTACAATTCTGCTTGCTGCAATTTATTGTGTGAGATTTTGTTGGAAAGTCTCAAAGTATTTGATAGCTTAAGGATCGACTAACTTGTGGACTGTTTTTTGATTTTTGATAATGCCCAGATTTTGCTTGTAACAAAAGCAGCTGATTCCTGCACAATATTTGTCCTTTTCCTCTGCATGTGATAAAAGGATTTTTAATTTCCAGGTTTAATTTGAAGTCACCAATTATGATGGTAAATTCAATAAGAGTGCACTATAAAAGATGGGATACAGAATTTATCATATGCTAACTAATGTGACATATGATGGTAACATAAGAACTTATCATATGTTAGAAGTAATTGGTTATCATATCATTTTATCATCGTAAAGGAATTTTGTGTAATTGCCATATTATTTCAAGGAGGATCAAACTTTTTTCTTTCAATCTTAATACCAATATGGTTAAAACTAGTGTAATTGGTGTATATGCTTTTAACAAATTGTACCATTCAATATTACACTTATCTGTCAAACGGAACGGGTCGGTTCGGCTCGGCTCGGCCCATTGCAGATCGACACTTGAACGGACGGAGTC
>JAVXUL010000009.1:8126647-8137232 GCA_035590515.1 Trichilia minutiflora
TTTCTTAAGGAGGAAGCTTCTAGAAATGGGTAATTTTGTCATTTCGCGCCGATTCTATCGAACTAATCTTCGATTCGTTCGACCGAACCACCCCCTTCGATCGAACGAATAGCATTTCGGTCAAACGAATCCCTTGGCGTCAACAGCAGTCAGAGAGCTCGTAATTTATCGTTCGAACGAACCTCCATTCGTTCGAACGAACCCACACTTCGATCGAACGAATGACTCCTTCAATCGAACGAATTACAATTCGATCGAACAAATCCCCCTTTCTTTCGAACGAACCTGACGCCAAAAGTTTTCCGAGAGTCCTCAAAACTTTGGTCGAGCGAATCACCTATTCGATTGATCGAACTTGTCAAAATTCAAATTTTCACATAAGTATTTCCCCACATGAGCTTAGAATCACACCCACACCTACATGAACATGAAATGAATGTAGATGTATGAACGGGAGAAGGAGGAAATGACAATTATACCTTTGGGGTAAAACACGGGGTGTTACATCTGCACTGTTGTATAGTAGACCGTTGATCCGACTCCCTAACTCCAAGGGTACATGTCGTGGAAAGGTTTCGACCCGAATGCAAGTTGATAGTGAATATCTTCGAAGAATAGTCCCTGACTTATTGTCTCGGTCTGTTGATCTGATCATTTTCTCAGAACGACGATGTATAAGAAAACTTATTCGATATGTGCATATGACGGGCTTGGATAAAAGAGTGAAGATGAGCCTGGACCGTTAAGTTGGACCTCAGTAAAATCTCTTAATATTTTTAATTAAAAAAAATTAAATATGCATAGTAATATTGTTTAAATAACAGTGATAGAATTATAATTTTAAGTGCGTACAATACAATTTCGTTAATACTCGTTAACAATAACAGAGCATATGCACGTCCACGTCCAGGGGAGAAGGTGTTGGATCTGTTCCGATTTAATATCGTTTGAAGAACTCAGAGGGTCTGAGTGTCTGACCAAGACCAGATCCGGGTTAAAGGATAATAATAATAAAAAATAACAGAGCATACGGAAAGGGGCTGACATGAAAAAAAATTAAAAACTATTTTTTGTTTCTGGTTTTCCGAAAATTCAACTACAAAATATTATTAATTCAATTATATTGAAAAATAGTGACAAATCATTAATGGTTTGGAAGATGTTCAAAATAAAAATATAATTATACACAGTATTAAAGGGCATTCAATTGTACTGGACATTTTTACACGTTTTTTTAGTTTTTCATTGTAATTTTTTTTTTCATAATTCTCAACTCATACCCATTTATAAAAATATAATAAAAAATTAAAAATTACAAAAAAAATTTCAATAGCAATAATGAGAGAGACACAATAACTACAAATACAGTTGGATGCATTGCAGCCTTGTCTAATATTAAAGCATGTATGTATCATCTTTCTTTCTTATTGTTCTCTTCTTTGTTGGATATTATTGTTCTTGTTCTCATACTCATAAATTACCTGACAAAATTTGATAATGCTTGAATGATGGCACCTTTCACGGAAGCTCTTCTAAATATATCTGGCATTGCGTGAACTCCCTTCTTTGTTCAAGTTAATCTCTACGATGATTAAGATTCAGACATCACCTTAATATCGAGCGCGTCTTCGAGGTTGAGGCAGTGACAGTGCTCATCTAGCTATTTGATTCCATTCTTATCATTCTTTTTTATTATTTGCAAAATTCATGACGTCTGAACAGATAGGGACTATATCATGACTAGCTATTATTCGATCCGTTAAATCTTGGGTTGTGTGCGTACTATCACACACACACATATATAACCAAATTTATAATTATACCACTTCTATTTTTATGTGTTTAATATAAACGTAAAATCAAGAATTATTCTCAATTAATATCCACCCAATAAGATTATTTAATATAATTAATGGTATTTATATTTTTACTTTGCTGTAAGCTAATATGCTGACGTTTGTTTATTCACAAGACAAGAAGTTGGACAATTACGCTATTCATACATATATGCTTTGTAACCGATGTGTGCGTACAAAAAGTTAATGTTATCGACCATCGTAAGGTGAATGAAAACGATATTACATGAGATTGTGTTATAACGTGGTTTATAAAATTTAAACACATTCTTATTATATGCTGCGTTGTCGGTGTAAATATGCACCGGTGGTAGAATGATATTGATTCTATACTCGTATTATGCTAGTTATATATAGTGTTTTATAAATTTTAATCTGTAATTATTGTGAAAATAAAATTGGTAACTATTAAATATATATAAATATATAAATGAATAATTAATATTAAAAAAATAGATAGAACAAACGTGAAGTCGGAGAATACCAAAACTTTTTTTTTTCTTTTTAATTTACTTCATCCACTGCATTTGTGAGATATCACGTTATAACGTTGATCCTTGAACAATTTATAAGCAACATAGAGATCATAGAAGGGAATATTTTTATACAATACCAATGCATTCTAAAACCATTATGATATTAAGAATACACATTTTTCTAATAAAAGCTGATATGAAATAATAATATTAAGTGAATGGAGATATAAATTTATATAATTATTAAGAATAAATTATATAAAAAATGCAGTCAATCTGTTTGTGTAAATGATTTATAAGGTTGTTTTGTGATAGTTGTAGATTATAAGATAATAGCTTTTTAAAATTTGATTTTGCGAGTTCATCAAAATTTGCTGATAATAGATTGATTTTAGAAAAGTAATTTAAAAAAAATCATTAAACATTTAAAATAATTTTTCAATATTTAATATCACTCTACCACAATAATATAAAATGTTGAATATATAAATAAATATAAAAATATTTAAATTTTATTAAATCCAATATCTTCGAGTGTTTATATTTTATATTGCATTGGATTACATTCGATAGAACGCTTGGCTGCTAATTCTTTGGACATGCCTGCGAAGGATCTCTAGTCTCATTTCGGATTAAACCAACCATTGTCTGCATGCATGGCCTTTATTAGCATTTAAGGCAACTGCATGGCGCGCGTGGGTTACACACACATACCCACCTTAACCAAACGAGCAAGTACAGTATCCTAACTCGTAGATGATGGACCCACACGGAGTATTGCCATTTCCATTGTACAGAATAGGAAGGCTCGGTAAAGAAAGATTGAGAGTTTGGCATATTGGTTGATCTAGTCAGTCTGTCAGTCAGCAGCCAGTCCCCATCTCTTTCTCTCGTTTATTAAAATAGTTAATGGGGGTAATAACGTATAGAACACCAGTTTTTAAATTTTTTACAAAAAAAAGCCATAATTTGTCTAATTGTATGAAATAAGTCCCTAATAAGTAGGAATGTCAAAAATCCCCAATCCGTTGATTCCCGCCCCGTCCGTTCCGTTTGGGGCGGGTATCGGACTTAAAAATACATTTAAAACGGATGTGAGATAGGGTCCAAAACTCAATCTTGTTCAAAATTGGGGCGGATTCAGGATTATAAATTTCACGCCGCCCAGCCCGTTTACCCACATATGGTAGAAATTGAAAAACAAAAGACGGTAGAAAGCAAAAATAGGCACTCAACAGATTCTCATCTCAATCCATTTTACAGTCAAATCTTGACTCAATATCTCAAAATCTCATCCAAAATTTTGAAATACAAACAAAATCCAAAATCCCTTTCTCAATTTTCCCTCTCCCTTTTCATCTTTTTTTCCTTTTCTCTTATCCGCTACCCTCCATGGCCAAACCTTAAACTACCCATAACCTCAACAACAATTAAACCCGTTTGGCTAAAAGAGAGTGAACGGAAAGACAGACGGTAGAAAGCAATCCCTTCAAACCAGTCAACTCTAGACAACAGTAGATCTAGGCTATCTTCTACGCGGTTGCACTTTTTCTTTCAACCCGCAACGATCACGCGTAGCTGTGAGAGGTCGAGCGGCCAGCCACACGCTGTGCAAGGCGGAGATACTGGTGGCGGAGGTTTAAATTTGTGGTAAAGCCATTGAACTCTTTTGCAGGGAGAAAAAGAAAACGAGAAAGAAAGGAGAGAGAGATTTGAGCTCAATTTGTTTTCGGTTGTGGTTTGTTTAATCGTTTTTTCTTGGAGCTTGATGAAGAAGAAAAAAATGCGTGTAAAGTGTGTGTTTTTTCTTGGAGTCTTGAAAGTGTGTGAGAAGAAGTGGAGACCGGAGAAGGAAGGTTTTCTTTTTCTTGTTTTTTTAAAATTATTTTTTATATTTAAAATATAAGCTAAAAATAAAATAAATTAAATAAGATTGTACGTGTATTCCTATTTTTATTGCTATACGTGTATATTTTGTAATAAGGGCAAACGGAGTATAATGGGACTGGGTTGAGATCGGATTGAGCAGACCCCCCGTTTCTCTTAAAACGGGGGAGAGGAGAGGGGCGGGTTTGGGAGAACCGGAAAACGTGTCCCAAACGAGGAACCCGCCCCAAATGAAAAATCTGTCCCACTGCCATTCCTTATAATCATTAATAATTAATAAAAATTGAAATGATCAAATTACGATAAAGAAATTTTGAGATCCTACCATTAGAGAGAACAAAACGTGTCACTGATGGGTGTTTCTGTCATTTCAGTAGCGGATAGGGATACTAATGAGGAAACAATATCCTTTCATGTAAAAGCTTAAAAAAGGATCTGAGTGTTATTATTCCAAATTTTAATAACAATTAATAATAATGATAAATTATTAATAATTACCCTCATATATTCTTTATTAATAATTATTATAAATAATTAAAAGGATTTCCTGGAAACAAATAGAGCTGAAAGAAAGCTGGTACTACTTACTCTCTCCTCTTTTGTATCCCCTGATTTTTCTCTCCTTTTGCCATTTTTCTCAAGTAAAATCAAATCAATCTCTTGCCTTCTCTTTCTCTTTCTTTTTCCTTCTCCAGTTCTCTCACTCTTCCATTTTCATTCTTAACAACACTCTCTCTCCCATTATTTTCCAGATCTCAATGATTTACTCTTTCTGTGCTCGGATCCGGTTGCTACTCATTCACAATTTCCGGTTAGGATTTTTCATTTTCTCATTTCACACTGTTTTCAGCTAGATTTTCATTCTGTTTTTTCCCCCCTCTTTTCCCTCCTTTCTGGCCGAGGGTTTCTCTTCTTTTGGATCTATGGACGCCTTTTTCCTTTCTGGGTCATTATTGGTTAAAACAATATAGTTGAAATTTTGAAGCTTTGATTATTCTCTCCATTTGGTAAAAAAGATTTAGGGTTTGTGTTTTATGGTTAATTCTTTTTTTTTTTCTCTGGGTTGATTTCAGCTAAGATTTATTAGTATTAATAGGTGATTTCGTTTTTGTTTTTCAGTTGTTCCATTTTGACCTTTATATCAGCTCTTAGCTCGTTCAGGCGCCATAACTGAGTTAAGGGACTGCTCGTTTTTGGACTATATTAATTCAGTCTGATTCAGGTATATTTCCCTTTTTTTTGTTTTCCTGTTTGGATGGATTTTGTATGGACTTGGATTAATTGAGCTAAGAAGTTTCCATTTTTAGTGTTTCTTTAATTTTTTCTTGTAATCTTTGTAAGATCTTACGTTCTGTTAAACTGTTTAGTTGACTAGATTTTTTCGATTTACTGTTAATGTTGAATTTATTATGTGCATAATAATTAATGAATTCTGTATGATGAGGCTGCTTTAATTTCGAAATTTGAGAGCTTTTTAGTGGGTTATTTGCTTCCATTTTAGGGAACAGAATTTAATTCAACACGAGACTTTTGTGTACTGCTTCTCCATTTATGGTTTTCAGAGATCTGCCTTTCTCACTAGCTATTCTTGTTGTTTGCAGAATTTAACTCTGTGTATAAGTTGTTGTGTTACTGCGTTATCTAATTGATATTTTTATTTTCTGAACAGCTCTGGATATTTTTGTCGTATGGTTATTGTCCAACTTACTTTCATATCTATTTATTGCTTTAATGTATCTTATCATGCTTTGAGGCATTTTGATTTAATATGTGATTAATGTGAAGCATACTGGGAAACATAGATAGTAAAAGCTCTGCCTTTTCTTTGGCTTTATTTATGTTTTAATCTTATTTTTCTTATTTTTTGCTTCAGGATTTTGCCCTATTGTTTAATGGTTTTTCTCTTTGGCTAGGGATTAGTGTGATTCTGGGAAGAGATGAGTCGCACAACAATTGAAAGCGATGATGGGTTGCTCTCCAAGGATCAGACTGAGTCACCATTAAATGATGAAAGTCTAGGAAGTGCAAGTGAGGGAATTGTGCTGAAGAAAGGACCATGGACATCTGCTGAAGATTCGATATTGATTGACTATGTGAAGAAGCATGGGGAGGGGAACTGGAATGCTGTTCAGAAGAACTCAGGGCTGTTTCGTTGCGGCAAAAGCTGTCGATTGAGATGGGCAAATCACCTGAGGCCGAACTTAAAGAAGGGGGCATTTACTCAAGAAGAAGAACAGCTCATTGTTGAACTCCATGCCAAAATGGGAAACAAATGGGCGCGAATGGCTGCACATGTAAGTTTTTAGTTTATTTCTTTAGCATGTGGTGAAATAGAGATATTTATTTAACTGAAAATGCTTATGTTGAATTCACTGTTGATTTTTATTTACAAATGACATGAAAAATATGGCTTTGTCTTTTTCCATTTACTCAAATTCTGTATGATTTATCATGTCAGATTTCGGATTTCTTCTTTGAGTGATATCCCAGTAAACTTTAGATTTTCTGGTGTTTCATATAGTTGTTTAATTTGAATCATTTTGCTTTATAGAAAATTGAAAAAACACTTTTCCTTGTTTTGTATGATGGAATGTGCATGCGTGCGTGCACGCGCACGCATATCTCATCAAACTTGGAAATTATGTATGTGTGCGATGGAGTCAAGTCATTTGTACTGCAGGATATGAAATTAAACTCATTTTGATATGGAAAAGAGGATAACTCAATTACCACCAGTTATATAAGCTGTCATTGAGTTGGCTCAACAGAAATGTCAAAATCACATTGGGCTAGGGGGTGTCATCACCAACCCAGACTCTTACGTGGATCCCATCCTCCTTGAGACAGTCATATAAAATTGACAAAATGAACTAAATAAATGTGTGAGGATGCCCAGATTACAGTGAGGTTAAGAACTTTTGGAAAACGTACATTATTCATTGACTGTGATCGGATATTTATAGTGTATTTGTGATATGCAAGGTAAGTAATGGTCTGGTTTGCATTGTTAAATGGTTAACTTATAAGTTGTTAACTAGGATGTCTGTTAGCATATTCACACATTAATTGATAGCTTCTCTGTTGGAAAATTTCAATGCTCGCAATGACTTGTTTGCTAATTGGTGCTGTAAATTTGACTTCAGAAGTTGATTTATTATTGTGTTTTTTGATCATTGGAAGATCAAATGTAAATATAAACATCAAAAGGAAGTATGGATACATCATCTTATTGGTAATGGTAATGGCGCCTATCTATCTTTAAGGAGATAAGTTTTCATGCATATATGAGAATTGATCTGATTATCTGGATGATGCAATTCCTGCAATACCTGCGTTGTGAGAGGGGGTTATTCATCTAGTTTGACTCCTGCCTCACTATATGTAGTAATTTCAATCGTGATTTCCTGAGGCAAATGAAATTTGTATTCAAATTGGGATTTGTTGCGTCCAGATTGATTTGCATCCTTCCTAAGTTGTGATTTGTGCATTACTTTTGACTTAAATCATTGTTTTGGTTTTATATTTTATCAATCTTAATGCCTTAGTTGCCACAATAAATATCTGGGTTCCCCTGATTGTAGTTGTTATGGGTATCTTAACTTTATCTGAGATAATTTGTTTTCTTTTTGCCAGTTACCTGGTCGGACAGATAATGAGATAAAAAATTACTGGAATACTCGAATTAAGAGACGCCAACGTGCTGGTTTACCTCTTTACCCTCCTGAAGTGTCTTTCCAAGCATTGCAGGAGAATCAAAGCCAGACCATTAACGGAATTAATAGTGGGGATAAAGGCCATCATGATCTCTTGCAGGGCAATGGTTATGAAATACCTGATGTCGTATTTGACGGTTTAAAGGCCAACCAGAGTGTCTTACCTTATGTCCCTGAACTTCCTGATATTACTGCAAGTGGCATGCTGATGAAAGGTCTGGGTTCTCAATACTGCAGCTTCTTACCGCCAACAATGCATCGCCAGAAGCGTCTTCGAGAATCAATGCCGTTATATGCTGGTTACAGCGGGAGAGTAAAAACTGAGTTCTCATTTGACCAGTTCCACAATGACACTCCCGATGAGGTTGCACGACCTTTTGTGCAGTCCTTTTCACTTGATCCTGATCCCAAGACCCCCGACGCTTTTGGGATATTACAGGGTAGCCACTCCCTTTCAAATGGCAATTTCTCTGCTTCTAAGCCCATACCTGGGGCTCTGAAGTTGGAGCTCCCTTCACTCCAATATACAGAAACTGATTTAGGTAGCTGGGGAACATCGTCTTCCCCACAGCCTCTACTTGAGACAGTTGATGCTTTTATCCAGTCTCCACCAACTGGGACAGTTGATGATTCAGATTGCCGTTCACCACGTAACAGTGGCCTGCTAGATGCTTTATTGCATGAGGCTAAAACTCTGGGCTGTGCAAAGCATCATTTCTCTGACAAGAGTTCAAATTCGTCTTCTGTTACTCCAGCTGATATAGCTGATAGTTGCACCCTGAATAATTTTGAAACAGAATGGGAAGACTATGGTGATCCCCTTTCTCCGTTGGGCCATTCCGCCACCTCCCTCTTCAGTGAGTGCACTCCCCTTAGTGCCAGTGGAAGTTCCTTGGAAGAGCAAGCACCTGTCGACACTTTTCTTGGTAAGCATCATACATTTTGGTTTATGAATGAAAGTTGTCTTGATTATAACTTTGAAACATTGTCCAAGAAGTTTTGAACTATTCTTTATGTGAGTTGTTCAAACCCCTGTGATAGCCACTGAATCAAATAATATCTGAATTACTTAGTAGAAACTTGGTTGTATAGGTTATTTCCATTGCCTGGAAAATTGTGTAATCATTCCAAGTAACTTACACTGACGAAACACTGTATGGCCTTTTTGTTCTATTTTGAATTGTAATAATTTTTGAAGCCATGTGTTAGCTTTTTTTTGAGCCACATGCGAAATCATTGAAAAATTGGATAAATCCCCGTGGCTTGTAGAACTGGTTTAGGCTACAGTTTATGAACTTGCATTTGATTGTTCTGTAGGATGCAAAGTGAAATCAGAACCAGTTGACCAGGCATGGACTCCTGATAGAGGAAAGGAAACCACTGACATGTATGCTAGTCAGCCTCATGCTTTACTAGCTTCTGATTGGCTTGAGCAAGGTTCTGCTTATGTTAAGGATCCAACTGTCATGACTGATGGCGTAGCAACCCATCTCAGCAATGATTTGGGCAGTGGATACAAGCAGATGACGACAGGAACTTCTACATCAAGTCAAGGATGGGGATTTACTTCTTGTGCATGGAATAACATACCTGCTGTCTGTCAAATGTCTGATCTCCCTTGAAATCGGCTGTTTGTCAATTGTATGAAGGTGTTTTTGAAATCTTTGTTGGCTAATTAATGTTGACTATTAGTTTGATATTCGTAGTCAGGTCCAGGTGCCTACTCTCGACTTCAAAAAGTTCATTTGGGATTATTGTGGTATGATTTGTACTGAGTCATGGTTATTTTGTTTGTGGATTTTGATTTCTTGCTTTCTGAACCAGTGTGATGCCTGTATGCCAATATGAAACTGACTAGGTGTATAAATGCATTCAGGCTTTTGTTGCAATTGTTAAATAATTATGCACTTTCACAATGATTTGTGTGTTTATTCAGTGAATGATTTAAACTTGTTTGTATCAATTTTCTTGATTTTTATCTCAATTCTGCTTGTTGCAATTTATTGTGTGAGATTTTGTTGGAAAGCCTCGAAGTAATTGGTAGCTTCAGGATTGATTTACTTGTGGATTGGGTTTTGGTATTTACAGATATCATGTTTCTAATAATGTCTAGACTTTGCTTTATTTGTAGCAAACTCAGTTGATATTTGCGCAACATGTGGTTGTTTTACATGCTTGTGATAAAGGGTTTGTAATTTCCCGGATTCATATTTAGTCGCCAATCATGATTGTAAATTCAATAAAAATGCACTATACTTGTAAATTTGGGATACAAAATTTATATGTTAACTAATGTGGCATATGATATAGTAATATAAGAACCGATTACATGTTAGGAGTAAGTGGTTATCATATCACTTTACATTAGAAGAGTAATTTTGTATACTTGCCATATTATTTTTAAGGATGATCAAATATATTTTTTCAATCTTGACATCAATATGTTTAAAATTAGGATAATTGGTGCATATACTTCTAACAAATTGTGTTGTTTAATATTCCACCACTTTATTAATGAGTGATCTCTAGCATTACTGACATTTTAAAAGATGGTCTTACCATTCATTTGTTAAGAAGTTTAACAACGAATGGTTGTTATATATTGACTATTCTTGTTATGAATTTTATTGGTAAATGGAAAATAACATATGAT
>JAVXUL010000009.1:8137332-8148286 GCA_035590515.1 Trichilia minutiflora
GCCGAACTAAATCGGCCCGTAAATTAAACGGGTCAATTTTTTTTAGTCCTATCCCACCTAAATGGTGGATTAAACGGGCCGGGTCGGGAACCGCCGATCCGTTTGACAGCTCTACAGTTACCAATGAGTGATTTCTAGCACTACTGACACCCTTTAAAAGTTGATATAATCAGTCATTTGTTAAAGAAATTTAACAACGAATGGATGTTGAATTTTATTGGTAAATGGAAAATAACATATGATATAAATTTAAAATTCCTTGGGTAGATATAGCAAGCATATACTAATACACAAAATTTTGAGTTTGTAAAAACAGAAACCTGTCCTCAAAAGAGTGAGAACTGAGAAGAGTGCCGATATTATCAAATTTAACTTCAGTATCGTACCTACTGAGCAATAAATTGCCGAAAAAAAATTGCAAGTAAAGCCTAACATTAGCTATTAAGAAATATTATATATCGCATTACACAAAACTTGTAACATATGAAAACATCATTATATATCACATTACACAAAACTTGAAAGTTGTTACATATGAAAACATCAACTAATACCAAATAGGAAAAGGAGATTTATGAAATGGCTATTTCAGATCTATTAAATTATTTCTACAGATGAGATTTTTGAGAAAACACCTCCTGAAAATTTTCGGCAAAACCATCCAACGGAGTTCCATTCTATAAGACTATATCTTTTGTAGAACTAACCGAGACCTTACAAGGTTCTTATTATTTTAACAAAGGCTACAAAAACTAAACTGGAGGTTCTTTCGCTTAAATGATAACACAGGTCCAAATTGATTACATAAAATACAGAACACACATGCATTTGGTAATGGTACCAATCTGATCTTAAAACAAGACTCTTCTTACATAATGCATATTACTAGCCTTTGAAAAAGTAAATATGGTTGAAAATATACAAATACTATTAAATTTAGTTTAGTTGCTTGTTAATTATAGAAAAGAGTATATCAACAGGCAGCAACTATGTAAAAGAAACTGAACAAATATTAGAGTACGGAGAAAGCCTTACATAAAAAAGGATGTGAGTGATCTCATGAATTTGAGGTAACGTATATCACATCTAAATGGCCATCTCATTATAAAGCACCGCACCTCTGTTTCTTGAATTTTCTAGCTTCTTATAATTGTTATTATCGACGGTGGATGAAACTGGCGGCAATGGCGGAGGTGATGGAAGTCTCCGACGTGTTTGTATGGGTGGCGTTGGAGGAAATCTTATACTCAACTGACTGAGGTTACTAGTTGATGAACTGTCTACACTAAAACTTGTAACATCTTCAGATTGTGAAATGGGTGATGATTCAGATGAATCAGATCCGAAGTTGCTGCTTACAGAATCCGAAGGAGCTGGGGAGAAACCTCTTATATTGCAAATTGCGTTGCCTTTTATTATGTACTTTAAAGCATCTACCACCTGATAATATTGGTCAGAATCGTTTACTTGTTAGTTGTTACATCAAATGTGGCAAACACGCAAATTGGGTGAGTTTTTCTTGGCTTTGATATAAATGTTGCAGATTGTATATTGGGTTGAAACTTGAAAGAGTATATATACTATGATTACACAAGACTTACTGTATCCATACGTAATCTCTTCAGAGGATCTTTGTACAGACATTTCTCTGCAACTCGAACCATCCAAAATAGTTGATGAACATCAAGACAATCTAAAATTCTGTGGTCAATTAAATCTGCGTAGTTTCTTTCCTTCAACAATGGTCTTGCCTACAAAAAGAAAATCAAAGAACGGAATGTTTGACTGGATTCAAATTTGATTTATTCAAGTGATAACAAATGAAGTTACTTGATGGCGTTTGAGGATCTTACCCACCCCACAAGACTTTTCCCACCAAGTATTTTGTCTGTAGTTTTCAACCCAGTTATCAGCTGCAACAGAACCACTCCAAATGAATAAACGTCTGTTTTTTTTGAAACTTTACCACATTCTGCATATTCTGGAGCCAAGTATCCTAGTGTGCCAACAACTCCCGTCTCCGAAGAATGATCTGAATCTTCGCGTTGAGTTCTAGCAAGTCCAAAGTCTCCCAGCTGATGCAGCAAAAATTTTAGATAGTCCTCGAAATACTAACGTAACTACGCTAAAAAACAAAGTAAAGAAACAGATATGAACAGGGATTTAGAGGATATGGATATAGAGTGCATATTGAAGTTTTACCAGTGTTTCAAAATCATGGGTTACAAGGATGTTATTCGGCCTCATATCTCTGTGGATGATGTTGTTCTCATGCAAGTACTGTAAGCCTTTGGCTGCCCCCATTGCTATTTTCATCCTATTTTCCCAGCTCAGAGGTGTACGGGCATGCCCTGTGTCATTTGATTGAAATTGCGTTTGAATTAGACTTGCCTATTCTTAATCTCATGACCAAGTACTTTAAAAAAAAGGTAGAAGAAGAGAGGAAAAGAAAACTATCTTCATTTTTTCTCTGAAACAATTTAGGATTAAAAATGGTCATTTATGAGATTCCAATTGTGTTACAATAGATCTAATAAGGTCAGGGGAGATCCTGATTGAAAGTTTCAGTAATTGGAAAATAAAAAAAAACCATGAAAGTTTTAAGGTATATATTCTTACTTGATAGATGTTGATCCAGGGAACCGTTACAGACATATTCATAAACAAGCAGCCTGTTATTTCCTTCCGAACAAGACCCCAAAAGCAATACCAAATTCTCATGTCTAGCTTTGCTCAGAACCTGAACTTCAGACTTGAATTCTCTCTCGCCTTGTAAACTTGCATTTTTATGTTGCTTCACTGCAATCTTCAGACCATTGATCTCTCCTTTGTAAACTGAACCAAAACCACCTTCTGAGAGATAATTCTTACTCGAAAATCCCTTTGTAGCAGCCTGTAGGTCACCACAACTGAATTCTCCTTTCCATCCAATTTTCGGTCGTCTGTTTTTGCATACTGAACAAATGGAGTTCTGGAAAACATCATTCGTCGTCGTAGGACTTCCACATGAATTCCAGTTAATTTCATTGCTGTTTTTCAGGTTTTGGTTTCCAGGATCTTCTGGGCTCCTTTCATTTACCTTATTTAAATCAATGGAGAACATATCGTCTTCATCTTCTTCTCGGAATTGTAAGTATGAAGAACTTTTTGTCTCATTACTGCTGGAACAAGTAGCTGTTGTCGATATGATCAGTTGGTCGCTTGATGAAGGTTTGTAAAATGAAGAAGATTTCCTGTTGTTTTGCCATGGAGGTCTTCCGCCAGTTTCTCCTCCTTGTTCTTCTGAAAATGATCACATATAGACAATGTTGACATACTTGATATGTATCTAATTTAGGTAAAATTTGAATCAATTTTGTTATGCAAGTAATTAATTCCTTACTCCTCGGACTTCCTGGAATCATTTCATCATAGGAAACTTGGGCATAACTAGGTCTAGGTGATTTTTCAACTTGCAATTTGTTGTTGGTTTCAGCTTTTAGTTTGTGTCCTCTCATCTGTTCGATGGAATTGTCTCTTTTCATCCTTGAGATTCTACATGACAGATTCTCCAAGAAGTATCTCCTCTCTTTCTTTATGTGCCTGCAGACAACATAGAACATCAAACAAAATTACTTCTGTTGCTGTTGGCAATCATCCTCTCGACATACAATAATTTAATGAATTTGTGTATTAACGACTGACCTATCAAGTATAACCCAGGTAGCTTGAAATCTTTTGGCAGATCGAACAGCAACCATCTTCAATGAGGTTCCTGCAAGGACCTCTACATGAAACTCTATCTGTTGAATTTCAGACCAAAAAATTAATTTTATTACCCATCCATAAATAATATGATTTAATTATATAAACTTTCTTTTGTTAAAGAAAAATATGATTTATAAAGAAGCCGTCTCCGACAAACAAAATCTGTTAATTGTCAAGTGTCCGTCTGAAACATTTACAATACTCATTAATCCTGCAAATAATTATTATTAAAATAAATCAAAAAAAAGATTAACTAAATTATGATATAATTGTGTGAATATACAATAAACTTACAATATTTTAAGATATTTTTTTATTTATTTCAAAAATAAATATGCAGAAATTAAGGCAAAAAAAGCTGTGTTTTTATTTATCAGACCTTTTCTGTTTCACATTGCTTGGAAATCTTAACAATCTCCTCATGGTTTTGGTACTCGTCCTTCTTTCTGGAAATTTCTTCTGCAACGATTTTCTGGTTTGTTCGGAACATTGAACTCGAATCCAATCTGATCTTGTATCCCACTGAAAAGAAAAAAAAAATCGAAAGGAAAACAAAGGAAAAGGGGATAGGGGTGAGGAAAAAAATTTTAAAAAGAAAAGAAAAGAAAGCAGAGTGATCTTGACACCATTATTTAATGTAATATTTGAAATGCATAAATTTAAGTTAAGAAAAGAAAAAACACAGAGAGAGAGAGAGATAAATATTTGAAGTAAATTATAAGCTTTCACTTTCTTCTGGCAAATTTAACGTTTCTTAATATTATTAAAGATAAAGCCTGAACTGAACTCTTACAGTATTTTCCAGCTGTTATGAAAGATAACGTACTAGGATTATTAACCTCGTGAAGAATTCCTAGAAATTTGAGTGCATCTCCAGGCTTAAGTGATAAGCCTTGCACAATTCCTCGGATTGCGCTCGGGCTAACATCCCTCGAAGCATCCTGGATTACCACCACTCGTTCACAAACTTCAGTGGATGACATGTTAGCTTTGAAAAATATTAATTATCAGAAATATTATACAAAAAATTTATATGCAAACCAATTCAAACACAATGCAGAATACTTTGATAGAATGGGAAAATATTTGTTTGTATAATCAGTTTTTGTTCGTTTTTGAAGTCTCTTGTAAACACCGAAAGTATTTTGAGAATTCAATTGTCAGAGATTTGAACATGACTGTCCGAAGAAGTAAAAGGTAAGGGTGGTGAATCCATTCAAGAATCTATGGAGTTAGTACAAGCGCATATGCGGATATTCGAGGAATGGCACTCAAATATATATATTGAGGTTACAACGAGAAGAATTTAAAATCCGTTATTTGTTTTATAGTAAATTGAAGTTTCCTAAGATTTTTTTTCGTCAATATGTACATATTTTTTTGCTGTTCTGTGATAATACCGAAGCTAAGAAGCATGTTCTTGTAGGAAATTGACTTTTTTTATTGGACTAATATTCTGAAAATTGATGTTGATGTTTTGGCATGTCTATTGATTGTTTAAACCAAAACAACACACACACACAGCTTTTTTGAAGCTGGCTTGTTGAACTAAAGGGATCTTAAAGATTCAATAGTTTCGAGTCGTCTTCAAGTAGGCAGAAACTTAGTGCGCTGCAAAATATTCCAACCAATATAATCTTCATTATTCCCTATTCATGGCCTTGTTTTAATAACTTTATTATATATTTTTCATCGTTTTCCATTGGAGCTACGTAAGCTTTGCATCTACGAAAGCTTAAATAATTAAACAATTATTTTTTTGTACTTGAATTTTCCCCTCATAATTTAAGTAGCAAATTAAATTTATTTTTGTATTAGGTTTTTTTTTTTTTTTTACTTTTCCAGAGCCTGTTACCAATTAAGACAAACCTAAAGTGCCATTTTTGCTCCTCGTCGTATCCATGACTCCTGAGTGAGATCATTCTCTTCCTATCTGTAACATCGCCCATGATCAATGAAGCAGTTGGCAGTTGCCAACGCTACGAAGGAATGGTGGTCAGTCTAAGTTTCACCAAGAGTTGAGTAAGCATTAGTCTATTTTCATAGAATTATCAAGTATGTTCTTAAAAACTCCAACAGTCTAGGAAGTTTTTGTTCTATCTTCTGTCATGATTAGGTATTTTGCTTGCAGTCATGTTCCATAACTTGTCAAGTGGCAAAGTCAAAAAAGGGCTTGAGGGGGAGGCCTAAGCCAGCACCCCCTAAAACCCAACAAAAATCAAACAAAAATTAATTATAAGTATTAATATTTAAACAATTAACATTTACCTCTTATTCTTGCTCTTATCTTATCAATTTTTTTATTGTAAACTTTAAAAAAATAAATATTTTTATCTTAATTTTCTTAATTTCTTTTCAAATTTGATTGTTTTTAAGTAAAGAGTGAATATTTTGTGCTCCATTTTATTATTCTATACCAATCATTTCTTTCAAAATATTTTCATCATATGCGTACTTTGTGTTTTGGACTTGACTTCTATTAACCATGTATGATTAAGTAAATTTATATGCAAACAAAACCTAACCAAGCAAAGCAATATTCTTTTTGTGGTATCAATTCTGTCATCTTCATTGATACTCTCACAATTGACAATAGATACTATATTTTGTTGCTTCTTTACTGATTCCAAATGTTGTCTTATTCAACTGTAATAATAATAATAATAATAATAATAATAATTCTGCTCACTAATATATTATAATAATTCTTCAATACAAATCATCCAATGTTATAAAATTTGAATTTACGATGAAATAATAATGTATAATTTAAATAATGGTATTTTATATATATATATATAACAATTATTGTTTAATGGATACTATTTTACTTAACAACAAATGTTTAGAGAAATGATATAATAAATTTAGAATTTAAATCTAACTCGTACCATAATTGAAGAGAATTGTTTGTATACCAATAACACAAATAGCCTTTTATTTACTAATATTTTATAAAATTATTTTTTTCAGCTTAAAATCCTTTTATTTTCCACTTTAAAGAAAAAAAATCTTTTTTTTTTTCAATACAAAAAGTCTACAGACTACACAAAATCACATAACGGAGCCCATTTCCCCGTTCCAAACTCAACCGAACGTCACCGTTTCAAGCGAATATAGGTTGAAGAAATCCTTTTCTCCCGCCCATTATCCTGACAATGACATCTCCGTTGGTTTGTCTCTCCTTCCTTAGAATCAGCGCTCACGCCACTCCACTCTATCACCGTTATCACTTAGTAAGCATTTCAAACCAATTTCTTTGCTTTCATTTTTCGATTACATCATTTGTTGTCTTGTCATCAATGGTTCTTCGTTCTCCTTCTCTCAATTAAGGGTTTCAATGAGTTCAATACGATGGAGAGAATTTCAACGGTTTGCACGCCTTTTTTCTTGGGAAATCAACGAATTGCGTTGTAAATTTCAGGAATTATCAACCAATTTGCTCGAATAACCCTGTCAAAAATGATAGGAAGATTTCCAATTCGCGAATGCAATTATTTTATGTCTGCAATTCAGTTCGTCTATTGAAAATTTAAAGAAAAAAAGTTTATTTAAAGTTTACTTAAGTTTACAATTAGACTGGTGGTTTCTCTGATGATCAGAACTGCTCTCCTGACAATGAAGGTATTATATGTCCTTGGAAAATGATTTTCGTAAGTTATGTGTCTAAACACTTTCTCATGAATTTCCTTATTGATGATTTTGAAGGTTCAATGGAAAAGAATGAAAGTAGTGGGAAAGAGTCTTTATCATCTAACGAGTACTTACTAATTGCCTTGCAATTTTTTTTGGGTCAATTGTAAAAGCTACTGAATTTTGTTGATGACATGATGATGGTGGCTAATGGATAGCCTATTCCATTTGGTACAAAATGTTTAATTTCTTAATTTGAATGTATAAATCAACCTTGTTTCCATGATAATTATGTTTTACTCTATTGCTCTAAAAGGTCTAGTAATTACCCGCTGATGGAAGTTTCCAGTGACCTTCTAATCTCTACTATTATGTTGTACATAACATTTTAGGCTTTTCTTTCTTAAAATTTTCGTGCATATGACATTGCTTGGGCATAGGATTGGTTGCAAGTTCTTATCCTAGTCTAGCCTCTTCACATCATGGCTTTGGGTTCTTGTGTTGGATTTTCTGGCAATAAGGTTGTAAAAGATATTTCTTTCCCTTAGGAGGATAATGGGTGAGCTGGTGAGCTTAGGCATCTTATTTTGTTTTGAACTGATTCTGGACTCTCATTGTTAATAATATGACTTTTGGTGTGAGAATTGTCCGTGGACCCTCTTCATGGCCAACGAAGAATGATTTAGTTGGTGAGGTGTGAGGGCGATGTGGTTGTTGAACGGAGATTTTTCCACTAGAGAGCGACTGAAAGTGTGGCTGTTTCCAGCAAGGCTACATCTCTTAAGCCTACAAAGACAACAAACACTTATGGAGTGACGCCAAGAGGGGTTCTTGGTGGCAAAACTTCGATGCCTAAGTCAGAAATAACGTGGAGGAAAAAAGAAATAGACTTCCGACGAAAGCAACAGAGAGAAAACCGGAAGTGGCTTGAAATGGGAGAAAAGTGTGTAGAATCTATACCAAAGGCTACCAAACAGAAATAGTTAGAATCGATGATAATCAGGCTCCCTTTTTCTTTCTCCGATTCTATCAGTGTATATTTGAAGTGCATATTTTTGGTGAGGTTCCAACCAAAATCCCCAAAATCCGAGAGAGAGAGAGATCCAATCTCGTCCCTGTTGAAGAAAGTTGCCTTATATAGTGCCTTCCCCCTGAACAGTGGCTTGGTATCGGAGAATGGAAAAGATGTGACGTCTAACATGGAACAGTGTGCAGCCGAATTTCATTAATGACGTGACACATCTGCAGGAGTATAGGCCTGATACCGTCCCATCACCTGAAAAAATGGTCAGAGGATGGGACGGGTGCATTTAAGGGGCCAATGTCAGCAACCATTCCCATTTTTTATTTGAAGGAGGGGGCACATATCTGCTGATACTCTGTGTAGGAATTCCCGCCCTGATCAGGGATTGCCTGCAAATTGATTGTTGAATGTTTCTGGGCTTGAGATGATTTCTCTGAGAAGCTATTCGGGTCTCTGGGGAGGCGACTTGTCTCAGTTGATGCTATTGGATGCTTGAGGCGCGCTGTGGATGATTGCGCCATGCCTGAGAAGGAGTTTCAGTCTTCGTGGCACTTGAGACGATGAGAATCCTGGGGCGCCATTAATTCTCCTGGGATGCTGATTACCTGGGTAGAAACTCACTGGGGCCATGGAATCGTTGAGAAGAGGGATTCCTGAGGTGGAATTTGCCCGGAGCCGTGTATTCCCTGAGTAGGGAGATACCTGGGGCGAGGTGTATTTGAGACGGAGCTGTGTAGGATTACCCCTGGCCACCTGCATGAGCCTTGCTGACAGGGCATCCACGTGTCACCCCTACATTTTTTCCCAAACATCCAGTCCCCCAGTTTTTGGTGTGAGACTAGTAAGGTTCGCGTCAGAAAATAATGCCTAAGATGATCCATCCCAGGGAAGAAATACCGGCTTAGGTGAGTCCAATTGACTGGTGGAGTGGTCAATCACTGAGGCCGTTGGTGTGGCACAAAAACTTCATGGTCCCTGAGACGATTATCATGTCACGGAAGCTTCACGGTTCCTTAGATCCCTTCTCTTTCTTCTAACAGAGCCGTTAAATTGTTGATGACGTGTCCTACCTGAATTTCCGTTCTGTCTTCATTAATTGCCTCTGTCAAAAGTCGCGTCATACTTGTCAACAACTGTCTGTGAGAAGACGGCTCCTCGAGTACTGAACGGTTTTTAAATGCTTGACTGGGGATGCGCCATGTGTTGAAGCACTGCTGAGGGGATTTGACGGTTCCTCGATCCTTGTAGGGGCATTTATGGTCCAGACACATGGCGACCCCTTGTTCGTTTAGATCAACGGCTAGGATTATTCCTCTCCTCCTACAAATACCCCCTTTTCTGCTGTCACTTTTACACTCATTTTTCAAGTTTCTCACTTTTTTTGCCATCAGAGCTTTTCCTTATTATTTTCTTTGTGCCTTCATTGCTTTTTGGTTTCCTTGTGTTTTTGTTGTAGGTCAGGAAAACTCTGGATAAATTTGGTCATTTGTCAGACGACGCCCGAGCTGGAATGGAATCATCTAGGGACCCGATCATTAGTCAGGAAGAGGGCGGCTATGGTGGAAACATTTCTAAGTAGGCCCGAAGCAGGGGGCCTAACGAGGCGGACTGGTTCCCCTCTACTGTAAATATTGCCTACCTCCGGGCATATAGGTGACTTTTTCAGATCTCGGACAGTGTATGACTTAGGGTCCCCCGATCGAAGGAAATCCCGAGTGCCCTGACCCCCGGAGAGATGGCCCTGAATGAAGAACACCTGCTGTTGGGTGCCCGTCTCCCATTACAGCCCTACTTTGCCAAAATGTTTGAGGTATTCGGGCTACCTCCATATCAATTCACCCTGAATAGCTGGAGAATTTTGGCTGGGCTCTTCGTCCTGAAAGCAAGGGCGGGGCAACCAATTCCCACCCCGGATGAAGTGCTGCATATGTACCTGCTCAGGAGGAACACGAGTCAGTACCTTGGGTGGTATTACTTCCAGATTTGCTCAGGGTTTCAGTCGAAAATTAAAGGGAACCCTTCATCGAACAAGAACTGAAAGGATCGCCGGTTCATCGCCAGCTAGGAGGCAACTGACAACATTCCTTGTCCCCCCCCTTCAGCCTTCTAGGAGACAGGTAATGTTCCTTTCCTGAGAAAGAAACCGTCTCTGGTAATGCTATCTGGTGATTAAATTTTTTGCGCAGAAGTAAAGAAGGATCAGCCTGACATTCTGATCAATGTGGCAAACGTTTTGTTGGGCCTTCCTGTCACAGACATTAGGTATCTCCTGAATGGGGAGAATTTGGCCAAATCGCGGTTGGCTTAACCGTCCACCACTCGAAGTGAGTTCTCAAAGGCCCGGACAGATATGAATGAAGGTAAATCTTTCTTGTCTTAATCTTGAACGCGACTCTTTATGGATTCTGATAAGCCGATCAAGCCGGGGGGGTGGATTCGAACCGAGATAAAGATCCGATAAAAGGATATGCTCCCATCTTGCTTTCCTCGGACGGTAGTGACTCGGGTGAAAATAGACTTCAATAGGAGGACCTCCCTGACAAGAAGAGG
>JAVXUL010000009.1:8148386-8175784 GCA_035590515.1 Trichilia minutiflora
TCTATTGACTATTCTTGTTATGAATTTTATTGGTAAATGGAAAATAACATATGATGTAAATTTAAAATTCTTTAAGTTGATTTATCAAGTATAGTGTGTAAAAACATAAATCTGTCCTAGAATGAGCGAAAAGAATGATGAGGTGAACATAAATCTATCCTAAAATGTGCGAAAAGAGTGATGAGGTGAAAGACAAATACTATAATCAAATCTAACATTAACATTGTACATTACAACTTTGTAACGAAAGCCTAACATTACCTAATAATAGATATTATTATGAAATGGTGATTGGGTGATAAAGATTTAATATAATAGTTGTTTAACATTTGTCTCGAGTTCGAATTATCAGGATTCATCTTATTGAAGTATTTATGAAGTCAGGTCGAAGGGAGGGATTGTTTCAAGTTGTGGGTTTTATCTGAACTGTCTCTCCGAATATGACGGTTGTTAAGCGTTTATTCCCGATTAAATAGATTATGGTTTTTCACTTATACAAAAAAAAAAGATATTATTATCACTTGTGGTGTCTAACGAGCTGGGTCGACCCAACCCAAAAAATCGAGTCCATATAAACGAGTTGGACCAGTCCCATATATTTGGAACCGACAGCCTGGCACGTAACCGATTCGAAATTGTCTGAACACATTACTGTTATGAACTAACGGTTTGGTCTGGTTTAACCTGGCGATTTATCCAAAATCAAAATAAACAAAATAAAAAATTATAAAAAGATAGGTCGAAACCGTTTCTGAATCAGAACCAGTCTCGACCGGCCTGTCATTGTTCACTTTTCGATTTCAGGCTAGTTCCATCACCTATGAACTATGGAATCGATCGCCCGAATCTTTCAGTTTATCAAGCCGGCCCGAAACCGTCGGTTTGAGCCTGATAGATAGCTTTAATTACCACATCATTCTGATAACTATTAAGTGTTTGTCCTTGATTAGATAGATTAGGGGTTTTTTATATATACAAAAAAGAAAAATATTATTACCACATCACTCGTAAAACTTGTAACATAAGAAACATCAACTAATACCATAAGAAAAGGAGTTTTTATGTAAAGAGTGGATAAATCATGTTATTTAAGATCTATTAAATTATTTCTACATATTTTTCAGAAAACAGCTCCTGATCGTGCTCAAAACAAAAGAGCTTTTACCATAAAATCTTTGGCAAAAACAGTTAACGAAGCTTCAATGCTATAAAACTATATCATTAGTAGAATTAATTCTTTTATTATTTTAACAAAAGCTATAAAAACTGATTGTTCTTTTACTTCGATGATAACACAGGACCAAATTGATTCCATAAAATACAGAACTTGTACAATTTGCAGGACATGCATGGGTAACAGTACCAATCTGATCTTAAAACAAGACTATTCTTACATAACGCATATTACTAGCCTTTGTAACAGTAAATATGGTTGAAAATATACAAATACCATTCAATTTAGTCTCTTGTTAATTATAGAAAAGAGTATACCAACAGGTAGCAACTATCGAAAAGAAGCTGAACAAATATTAAAAAAAGGTGTGAGTGATCGCTTGAATTTGAGGTAACATATATCATATCTAAATGACTATCTCATTATAAAACACTGCACCTCCACTTCGTGAATTTTCTGGCTTCTTCTTCTTATTATTGAAGGTGGATGAAACTGGTGGCAATGGCGGAGATGGTGGAAGTCTCCAACGTGTTTGTATGGGTGGCGTTGGAGGAAATCTTATACTCAACTGACTGATGCTACTAGTTGATGTACTGTCTACACTAAAACTTGTAGCATCTTCAGACTGGGAAATGGGTGATGATTCAGATGAATCGGATTCGAAGCTGCTGCTTACAGAATCCGAAGGAGCTGGGGAGAAACCTCTTATATTGCAAATTGCGTTGCCTTCCATTATATACTTTAAAGCATCTACCACCTACAAATATTGATCAGAATGGTTTACTTATTATATAAAATGTGTAAACATGAAAATTGAGTTAGTTTTCTTGGCTTTGATAGAAATGTTGCAGATTGTATACTATATTGGGTTGAAACTTGGAAGAGTACGTATACTATGATTATGTGAGACTCACTCTATCCATGGGTAATCTCTTCTGAGGATCTTTGCTCAGACATATCTCTGCAACTCGAATCATCCAAAATAATTGATGAACATCATGGCAATCTAAAATTCTGTGGTCAATCAAATCTGGGTAGTTTCTTTCCTTCAACAATGGTCTTGCCTACAAAGAAAATGAAACAACAGAATGTTTTACCGGATTCAAATTTGATTTATTCAAGTTATAATAAATGAAGTTATTTGGGGGTGTTTGAGGCTCTTACCCACCCCGTAAGACTTTTCCCACCAAGTATTTTGTCTGTAGTTTTCAGCCCAGTTATCAGCTGCAACAGAACGACTCCAAATGAATACACATCTGTTTTTGTTGAAACTTTACCACATTCTGCATATTCTGGAGCCAAGTATCCTAGTGTTCCAACAACTTCTGTCTCTGAAGAATGATCCGAATCCTCGCGTTGAGTTCTAGCAAGTCCAAAGTCTCCCAACTGATGCAACAAAAATGTTAGATAATCCTCAAAATAGTAAAAATAAACCAACCAAAAAAAGAGACATGAATTCGGATTTAGAGAATATGTATATAGAGTGCATATTGAAGTTTTACCAGTGCTTCGAAATCATGGGTTACAAGGATGTTATTCGGTCTCATGTCTCTGTGGATGATGTTGTTTTCATGCAAGTATTGTAAGCCTTTGGCTGCTCCTATTGCTATTTTCATCCTATTTTCCCAGCTCAGAGGTGTACGGGCATGCTCTGTGCCATTTGATTGAAATTCCCTTTGAATTAGACTTGCGTATTCTTAATCTCGTAAAAATGAAAACTATCTTCCTTTTTTCTCTCAAATAATTTGGGATTAAAAATGGTCATTTCTGAGATAAATTATTCCAACTATGTTACAATAGATCCGATGTAATAAGGTCCAGGAAGATCCTGATTGAAAGATTCAGTAGTTAGAAAAAATATGCCACGAAAGTCTAGTATATATGTTCTTACTTGATATATGTTGATCCAGTGAACCATTGCAGACATATTCATAAACAAGCAGGCTGTGACTTCCTTCCGAAGAAGACCCCAAAAGCATTACCAAATTCTCATGTCTAGCTTTGCTCAGAACCTGAACTTCAGACTTGAATTCTCTCTCGCCCTGGAAGGTTGCATTTTTATGTTGCTTCACTGCAATCTTTACCCCGTAGATCTCTCCTTTGTAAACTGAACCAAACCCACCTTCTGATAGATAATTTTTATCCGCGAATCCCTCTGTAGCAGCCTGTAGCTCGCCACAACTGAAATCTCTTTTCCATCCAATCTTCGGTCGTCTATTTTTGCATACTGAACAAATGGAGTTTTGGAAAACTTCATTCGTCGTTGTAGGACTTCCAGATGACTTCCAGTAAATTTCATTGTTGTTTTCAAGGTTTTGGTTTCCAGGATCTTCCGGGCTCTTTTCATTTACCTTGTTTAAATCGATGGAGAACATATCGTCTTCATCTTCGTCTCGGAATTTTAAGTATGAAGAACGTTTTGTCTCATTACAGCTTGAACTTGAAGCTTGTGTATTTAATCCGCTAGATGTTGTGGAGATGATTAGTTGGTCGCTTGATGAAGATTTGTAAAATGAAGCAGATTTCCTGCTGTTTTGCCATGGAGGTTCTCCACCAATTTCTCTTCCTTGTTCTTCTGAAAAAGATCATATATAGATAATGTTGAGAAACTTGATATGTATCTAATTTAGATAAAATTTGAATCATTTCGTTATGATAAGTAATAATTCCTTACCCCCTTGACTTCCTGGGATCATTTCATCGTAGGAAACTTGGTCATAACTAGGTCTAGGTGATTTTTCAACCTGCAATTTGTTTTTGGTTTCAGCTTTTGGTTTGTTTCCTCTCAGCTGTTCGATGGAATTGTCTCTTTTCATCCTTGAGATTCTACAAGATAGATTCTCCAAGAAGTATCTCCTCTCTTTCTTTATGTGCCTGCGGACAAATATACAACATCAAACAAAAAAAAATTGTTTATGTTGGTAATCATCTCATCAACATACAAGAATATGTAAGTTCTAGAGATTGTTTTTTGGAATTCTCTCTTATATTAAAAAGAATACAAGAGTACGTGACAACAACAATATACAATATGTTTTCTAATCTAATAAAGGAAAGAAAACTAAATTAAGAAAGCAAAAAAATGTCAAATTACAGCTTATAAGACCAGATTCTATAGCTGTCGATTAGCTATAAATTTTCTTTATTCAGTCCCCAAAATCTGAATACTAACTTTGGAAGATTTTCAGCACTTCTCCTCAAGTTGAGTTGTAGATGTTGTACAAACATAGCTTGTGACTTAATTCTTCAAAGTTAGTTCTTGAAAGAGTTTTGGTGAGGATATCTGTTGTTTGAGACTTTGTAGGAGTATAGATCAGCCGCATAATTCTTTTCTCAATCTTTTCTGAGATGAAATGTCGATCGATTTTGATTTACTTCATCCTATCATGGTGCACAGGATTCTTCGCAATACTTATGGTAGCTTGGTTGTCGCAGAACATCTTGATAGGCTTTTCACTTGATACTTTAAGTTTACTAAAAAGTCTTTGTATCCATATGCCTTTACAAATACCAAGAGTAAGTGCATTAAATTCAGCTTCTGCACTGCTCCTTGAGATTATAGATTGCTTCTTGTTTCTTCAAGTTACAAGATTTCCCCAAACATAGTAACAATATCCTGATATAGATTATCTGTCTGAGATGTCTCCTACCCAGTTTGCATCTGAGAAGACTTTAACTTCACGGTTCTCATTCTTTCTATATAATAGACCTCTTCCTAGTATCATCTTGAGATACCTCAAAATCTTGTTTATTGCTCCTATATTTTTTTTTGTTGGGTTGTTTATGAACTGACTCACAACACTAATAGAAAAACCAATATCAGGTAATGTATGTGAGAGATAGATTAAACATTCTATAAGTCTCTAATATCTCCCCCTATCGACTGGTGCACTATCTTTCATAGCTCCTAGTTTCTTGGTTGGATCCATTGAAGTGTCAGCAGGTTTACATTCAAGCATGCTCGTCTCCTTTAGTAAGTCTAGAATATACTTACGTTGAGAGACGAATATCCCTTTCTTAGACTATGCTACTTCCATACCAAGAAAGTATCTGAGATCACCAAGTTCTTTGATTTCAAATTTCTTGGTTAGAAGCCTCTTTAATCTCAACAGTTCTTCTTCATAGTCACCTGTTAGAATGATATCATCCATGTACACAATTAGTATGGCTATTTTCTTTTCTGGAGAGAATTTTACAAACAATGTGTGATCGACTTGACATTGGGTGTATCCATATCTCATAATTGTCTTTGTAAATCTGTCAAACCAAGGACAAAGAGATTGTTTGAGCCCGTATAGAGATTTTCTAAGTTTGCACACTTGGTTGTTGTTAGATGAAGTTTCCAATCTTGGGGGTATATCCGTATATACTTCTTCTTCCATATTACCATTTAGAAAAGCATTCTTGACGTTCAGTTGTTGTAATGGCCAATCTAGGTTTACTGGTAGAGAGAGAAGAATTTTGATAATGATGAGTTTAGCCATCGGAGCAAATATTTCTTGGTAATCTATCACCATAGGACTGAGTAAAGCCCTTAGCAACAAGACGGGCTTTTAGTCTCTCAATACTACCATTAGCCTGATGTTTAACGGTAAAAATCCACTTATAACCAAAAGCTTCTTTCCCGGAGGAAGTTCTTAGATCACCCATGTGTCATTTTTCTCTAATGCCCTGATTTTTTTATAGATTGTCTTTTTTCATTTTGTATTTTTTAGGGCGTCGTAAATAGAGTTAGGAACTTGCACATTATCAATAGTCGAAACAAACATTTGATAGAAAATAGATAATTTATCATACAAGATAAACTTTTGAATAGGATGTTGTGTACAAGTTCTTACACTATTTCTCAGAGCAATCAACATATCTAATCATCAATGATACTTTCAGTCTCGGGGTTAGAATTTTCCTTGTCTGAGTGAGTTTGAGTAGGTCTTGGACTCGGTTCAGGCTTTTAGACAAGTGCAAGAGGAGTTGAGAGTTTCATCCCTGTAATAGGCCTCTTTCTCTCAACATAGACACGAAGCTCCTTATTCGTAGTTTGTGGTAATTTGAGCTGATTGGGAACAGATGAAATTGGAGTTGGTGGTAGTTGACTTTCTGTTGGTGTATCAAGGGCGAAAGGATGGATGACTGAGTCAAGTTGAAATAACTCGACAAAGGGCTGCAGAAAAGGCGATGGAGGATCAAGAAGTTGGATTGAATGACTGGGATAAGGCTCTCAAAGTTGATATTCCCTCGAGTTCTTCCCCTGCATTTCAGTTTTAGAGTAGTAGGATTGGTATTCAAAGAAGTTAATATCTATTGAGTTGTAGAATTTTTGAGTAACGGGAGAATAACATTTATCGTCCTTTTGATTTGAGGAATTCCCAAGAAAGATACATTTGATGGATTTTGGATCCAACTTGCTACGGTTTTGTTAGTGTATATGAACAAATGTTGATCACCCAAACACTTTTGGATCTAATGATGTAATGGTTGTGGTATGTGAAAAGTGTTGAAGGAAGACTTGATATGGAGTTTGAAATTTAAGAACTCTAGATGGTATTTTATTGATGAGATATGTGGATGTAAGGATAACTTCTCTTCAAAAAATTTTTGGAACATGTGTGAAAAATATGATAGATCAGGCTACCTCAGGTAAATGTTTGTTTTTTCTTTCTGCTACCCTATTTTATTATGGAGTATCAACATAGGAACTTAAGTATTTTATTGGGGAGTATCAACACAGGAACTTAAGTGAACTATGCCTTGTTCTAGGAGATAAGAACCCAAAATAGATTTAAAATACTCTTTGGCATTGTCAGTTTTTAAGACCTAAATCTTAGCTGAAATTGAGTTTGTATAATAGTGTTGAAATTTTGAAAAATTTGACCTATTTATGATTTTTCTTTTATAAGAAATATCCAGGTCAACCTAGTGTTATCATCAACAAATGATACAAACCATCGAGTTCCTATTATATTTTTCACTTTTGAGGGACCCGGCACATCACTATAAATCATGGCAAAAAGACAAGATGATTTGTATGAAAGACTGGGATAGGTATTACCAGTATGCTTGAAGAATTGACAAATTTCAAATTTAAAATATTTTGGATTTTTATTGATAAACTTTAAAGGAAAAAGTTTTTCTAAATACACAAAATTAGGATGACCAAGACGATAGTGTCATAGCATAATTTCACTATCTTTATTGACACATGAATTTAAAATAACCTGACTTTTAAAAGAGATACCACTTGTAGTTTGAGTTTGTCTTCTTCGAAGGGTATGATCCTTGAGAATAGAAAGTCCCGAACATATCTTAACACTGTTAATCATCTTTTTCGAATCTAATTCCTGAAATTCACACAAGTTCAAAAAAAAAAAACTTAGTTACAAATTCAGATCACGAGTCAATTTACTAATAAAAAGTAAATTACAGTCCAAACTAGGAACATAGAGAATAGAATTTAAAGTCAGATCCTTAATAATCTTGACTGAACCAATTCCTTCAACTTTGGATAATGAACCATCAATAATTCGTACTATAGAGTTGACATTGAATGGACTATATTTGTAAAATACTATTACATCTCTTGTCATATGATCTGATGCTCTAGAATCAATAATCCATGGTTTTGTAGGCCATTTGTCAACCATAAGAGCTAATGAAGAATTACCTTTTTGTGCTAACATGCTAGTTCTAGATGCAGAGCTATTAGATTGAGACTGAGAAACAATGTTTTGGTTGAAAATTTTTTATAGAACTTCTAGTTGCTCTTTGGTAAAGGGACTTGATTCAGTTAAAGTTGTGTTATCATCTGAGGATGCTGTAATGTTGGCACAATTTTTTTTGTCATTGGTCAGTCTTGATGCCTTTTAATCAGTGGGTTTGTCGTGAATTTTTTAACAAGTTTCCCGGAGATGTCTAGGTTTGTGACAGTGATCACACCAAGGTCTCTTTTTCCTTCCTCAATTTTCATTGTTGTTTGGTGATGGTCCTCGTGCTACAACTACAAGGGCATATCCTTCAAGGACTGGAGTGAAATTTTAAGATCCCATTATAACCTTATTTCTGCTTTCTTTATACCGGACTTTAGAAAAGCTTCTTAAATGCTTGAAAGAGGCTTTTGGTTCCCATCACTTTGCCTTGGACTTCATCCAGGTTTTTGTTGAGACCAAGAAAGCATTTGAAGGTTCCTCTTTGCTCCACAATCTTTCTATATAAGGCTGTCTCTTTGGGATACTTCTAAGTGTGGACTTCGAACATGTCAAGATGTTACCAATAGCAAGTAAGGGTGTTGAAATATTAAGTAACAATAAGATCTCTTTGTTCGAGATCATGTAACTTGGCTTTAATCTCAAAAAGTTCTAAGGTATTTTCAGAACTTGAATATATCTCCCTCACAACATCTCAAAGTTCCTTTGTTGTCTTATATAGGAGAAAATTTTCACTTATCTCATTATTCATGAAATTTATCAACCATGAAATCACTAAATGATTCTAAGTTTTTCATATTTTGAATTATGGATCATTTTTCTTTAGAATGACAACTTCTCTAGTGAGATATTCATCTTTTCCTCTTCTACAAATGAATATCATCACATATTGGGACCATTGGAAGAAGTTGTGCTCATTGAGTTTGTGTCGTGTGATGAGAATAGATGCATTTTCAGCTCTTTTATAGCTGTTTGTAGCAGTGGTTGAGAACGGATGAGGAAGAATATTTTTTTTTTAGCTATTTTCTAAAAAAATAGGAGAAAGAAACTGAAACCTGAAAAGACAAAAACTAAAAAATAACAAAATTGATTTATGGAGAATAAAAAAACTTGATTTGAAGGTAGGTAGATCTGATTTCGAGAAAAGAAGAGAGATATGAATTTTAAAGACAAACTCTGATATCATATAAATTTTAAAGATTCTTTTTTTTTTCCTGAATTCTCTCTTCTATTAAATATTTACTAGAGTATTAAATATATACAAGTACAACAGTAATATAGAGCTTGTTTTCCTAATCTAATAAAAGAAAAAAAAAATTAAAAAAGCAAAATCTATCAAATTATAATCTATCAGATTCTGCAACTGTTAATTAGCCATAAATTTTTTATTCAATTTCTAAAATATGAATACTATCTTTAAAAGATTTTTAATAGAATATAATGCATTGGAGTTGACGACTGGCCTATCAAGTATAACCCACGTAGCTTTAAATCTTTTGGCACATCGAACAGCAACCATCTTCAATGAGCTGCCTGCAAGGACCTCTGCATGAAACTCTATCTGTTGAATTAATTCAGGCAAAACCGTAAATAATATAACCGAATAATATATGCTTTCATGAATAAAAGAGAAATATAATTTATAAATAAACGGTCTTCAACGAATAAAATTTTTTTAATTGTTAATTATTCATTTGAAACATTTAGAATACTCATTAATACTACAAATTTTTATTATTTGAAAAAATTAAAAATGATAAATAATTAATTTATAATATTATTGTTTGAATATTCAATACAGCTACAATGTTTTATGTTTTTTTTTTTAATACTTTAAAATATATATGCAAAAATTTAAGGCAACAGAAACGGTATTTTTATATATTAATCAGACCTTTTCTGTTTCGCATTGCTTGGAAATCTGGACAATCTCCTCGTTGTTTTGGTACTCTTCCTTCTTTCTGGAAATTTCTTCCGCAACGATTTTTTGGTTTGTTCGGAAAATGGAGCTGGAATCCAATCTGATCCTGTATCCCACTGAAAAGAAAAAAAAAACACAAAGGGAAAGGGGAGGGTTAAGTTGAAAAAAAGAAGAGTTCATAAAGTGAATTCCACTGATGGGATCATGCTAGATATTATATAAAAATAGAACAATATTATTTTGAATTTATAATAAACATTCGGTTAATCAATCCTATTAGGATTATAAATATTAACTTGACACAATTATTTGAGTGATAATATTTGACATGCATAGATAGATTTAAGTTAAAAAAAGAAAGAAAGAAATATTTGAAGAAAAGTATATAAGCTTTCTGATTCTTGTCACAAATTTAACGTTTCTTAAGATTGTTAAAACTAAAGCCTGAACTCTTACAGTATTTTCCGGATGCCATGAAAGATAACGTACTAGGATTATTAACCTGGTGAAGAACTCCTACAAATTTGAGTGCATCTCTAGGCTTAAGTGATAAGCCTTGGAAAATTCCTCGGATTGTGCTCGGACTAACATCCCTTGATGCATCCTGGATTACCACCACTCGTTCACAAACTTGGATTGATGACATGATAGCTTGGAAAAATACTATTTATCGGAAAATTAATACAAAAATTTATATGCAATGAAATCCTTATTATTTCACACAATGCAAAATACTTTGATAGAATGGAAAAAGTTTATTTGTATACACAGTTTTTAGTTATTTTTTTAGTTTTTGAAATCAGAAAGTATTTTGAGAAATCAAATTGTCATAGATGCGAACAAAGCAGTACGACGAAGAACAGGGTAAGGGTGGTGAATCCAAGCAAGAATCTATGGAGTCAGAACAAGCGCATATACGAATATGCGAGGAATGACTGAAATTTATTGAGGGTACAACAAGAAGATTTTAAATCTATTATTTCTTTTATAATAAATTGATGCTTTCGAAGTTTTTTTTTTTTTTGTCAATATGTATATGTTTTTTTCAGTTTTTTTACAATAACGAAGTTAAGAAGCATGTTCTTGGAGGAAATTGATTATATATATATATATATTGGACTCATATTGTAAAAATCGATGTTGATTTTTTATACCAAAACAACAAAAACGCAAAGTTATTTTGAAGCTGGCTTCCTGAACTGAAGTGGTCTTCATGATTCAATAATTTCGAGTCATCTTGGTTAAATGATGTCTTCAAGTATGCTGATATTTTGTGTGCAGCATTCTTGTCTTCTTTTGTACTGGTATCTCCCCCTCATAATTAATTAAGCACCAAATTAAATCTATTTTGTATTAACTATTTTCCTTTTTTTTTAAATTTTTCCAAAGCCTGTTAACAAACCTAAAACGATATTTTTAATCATCATCGTATCCATGAATCATACCTGAGCTCATTCTCATCCTCTCTGTGCTTCTATGTCCTCGATCGTTCGTCCAAGCTGATGATCAGCTCATCCCGCGTTTAAATCTAGTACTCCAATTCTCAGTTTCCACAGATGCTGATATCGCTCCTGGCCAATGAAGCAGTTCCAATAGCTACGAAAGAATGGTGGTGATCTTCCATTTTTTGATCAAGTGAATGATCAACTATGTTCTTAAAAACTCCAAGACTGTACGAAGTCATGGTTGTTGCTATGTTTTGGCAGCAAATGGCATAAGTTCTAACTTTTATCATTGTCAGTTATTTGCTTAATAGTCATATGGTTATGGGTTACAGGACTTGTCCATCAGTCAGGGCTTGAGGGCGCCCGAGCCAGCCTCCACTAGGGCTTCGTTTGCAAGCGTTGTTGGAGAAGTTTGATTACTTAAAATTTAATATAGCTGTTCGATAAATTTTTTTTTCAAAATTACTTTTAACAAAATCAACTATTTTGCAATAGATTTTGAGAAGCAGTAAAGAAAATAGGTTTCAAAATTTGATTTTGAGAAATATTTTTATCATAAATACATTTATAAATATATCCTCATATAAACAATAAAATATCTTAAATTAACCCTAAACAGATTAATAATTTTTTTACTTCTAATTAAGAAATAATATTATTAAAAATTAAATAAAAAATAGAATAGAATTACATTGCACATATTATTCCATGCATTGTGTTTGATGTGGAACATAGTTTGGACTACATATAAAATTTTATTTTTAAACTTAAATATATTTAATCATTCATTTAATTAAATTAATTTAAATAAAAATAAAATTTTAATTATTACATATAAATAATTTTTTATTCAATAATATTCTTGTAAAAATAATTTTTATAGATATTATATTTATTTTAGTATTTGTCTTATTACAATAGTTTAACAGCATAATTTCTCAAAAATATGTACACTATTTTTACAAAATAAAATTTACTAAACACTTCTTTTTACAATTGAGTTTTTTAATGGTAGCAGAATTTTTTTAAAAGCACATTTTTTTTTTAAAATCAAATAAAAAATTTTTCTTTTTATTTCAATTTCAATCCCTCTAACTTTAAAAAGCTAATAATTTACATCTTATTCTTATCTTATCAATTTTTTTAATTTTAAATTTTAAAAAATAAATATTTTTCCCTTAATCTTATTAACTTCTTTCATTCAGAATTTTGTTTCTTTTAAAAATGCATACTTTTTATTTGTAAATAACACAACCCGAATTACAGGTCAATAGTAGTTGAGGGTTTAGACAAAAAAAATTTAATTAAATTTTCAATAATTACTAGATAATACAATCGAAAATTAGTTTTATGATGAAAATATTTATTTAAAATTTTTATATGCAAACTTATTAATCAAATTTCAGAATCTAATTTTGTTGCAACAAATTTATCAAGAGACATTTTTTGTGCCCAATTTTATATTTCTATTCCTATTCTTTTTAAAACAAGTTTTCATCCTATGCATATTTTATGTTAGACTTGATTTATTTTAACCATATGCATGATTAAGTAAAATTCACCAACCAAGGAAAGTCAATTGAATTCTGCATCTTCATTGATATTCTCACAACATAGACTACAGCGTCCTTTTATTTCTAGTAACTACATAACGGTCATTTCCGAAGTCCAAACTCAACTGAACGACACCGTTTCAATCGAATAGCTGTTGAAGAAATAAAACGCAATCTTCTCTTTCTCCCGCCTATTATCCCGAATTTTCCACCGATGTCTCTCTCCCTCGTCAGAATCAGAGCTCACTCCGCTCAACTCTTTCGCCGTTATCACTTAGTAAGCATTTCAAACAAATTTCTTTGCTTTCATTTTTCGATTACATCTTTTTTTGTCTTGTCTTCAATGGTTCTTCGTTCTACTTCTCTCAATTAAGGGTTTCGATGAATTTCCTACGATGGAGAGAATTTCAACGGTTTGCACGCCTTTTTATTTGCGGAAATCAGCGAATTGCGTTGTAAATCACAGGAATTGTCAATCAATTTGCTCGACCAACCCCGTCAACAATGTTAGTAAGATTTCTATTCCCCAAATGCAATTATTTTATGTCTGCATTTCAATTTCGTCCATTGAAATTAGAAAAAGGGGGCTGATTTAAAGTGTAATAAGTTTATATCCAGGCTGGTGGTTTGTCTGGAGATCAGAACTGCTCTCCTGACAATGAAGGTATTATATGTTCTTGGAAAATGATTTTTGTGAGTTATATGTTTGCACACCTTCTCATGAATTTCCTTATTGATGTTTTTGAAGGTTCAATGGAAAAGGCTGAAAGTAACGGGAAAGAGTCCTTCTCATCTAATGAGTACTTACTACTTGCCCTGCAATATTTTTGGTCAATTGTAAAAGCTACTGAATTTTGTTGATGACATGATGATGTTGGCAACTGGATAGCCTATTCCATTTGGTAAAAAATGTTTAATTTCTTAATTTGAATGTATAGATCAACCATTTTTCCATGATAATTGTGTTGTACTCTATTGTTCTGAAATGGTCTACTAATTACCCACTGGGATCAATGCATGATGGAATTTTCCAGTGAACTTATAATCTTTACTATTATATTGGACATAAAATTTTAGACTTTTCTTTCTTAAAATTTTTGTGCGTATGATATTGCTTGGTCATAGGATTGGTTACAAGTTCCGATCCTAATTGGCCTCTTAACATCATGGCTTTGAGTTCTTGCCTCTTAACATCATGGCTTTGAGTTCTTGTGTTGGATTTTCTGACAATAAGGTTCTAAATGATATTTCTTTCCTTATGAGGATAACAGGTGAGTTGGTGAGCTTAGGCATCTTTTTCTGTTTTGAGCTGCTGCCATAATTTAGATTCTTGTTGTCAATAATACGATTAAAAGGTAAAGTATATTTGGAAAAGATTATTGTAACAACCTGAGTCCGGTAATCGAAATAAATCTTGTCTGATTTGGAGTTCATTCTCATTTTCTTCTCCTTCACAGATTTGCTTTTAGGTTGTATGCTAACTTACAAACACATCTAATTATTTGAGAAAATCTAAGACTGATTGTAAATGAACCCAAGGCTTATTAGTTGTAATAGCTTCACCTTCGCTAGTGATGTGGAATGTGACAATTACTTCTCAAGATTTAACTCTATTGGATAGCAAATCGGCTTTGATACTATCTGTAGTAGCACAAGCCTAATAACAAAGATGATATTATTTGCTTTTAGGCTTATGCAACTTTACATTTAAGGATTTGTTTTTGTGCTCCAGGTAAATGTCCTTCACAAAGAGCATTTTCACTTCGTTAAGAAAACCTTAGGCTTTCAAGGTGTAAGAACCCAATTTTATAAGTTGTGCCAAACTCCCTTGTTTCTTCATGTTCCATTTCTGGACATTGTTGTGCTCTGGTAACATTTTGGTGCCACAAGATGTTTCACTCCCTCACAACTTCTAATTATATTGAAATAAATAAATAGAATAAATGTTTAATTACACTTAAACTGGACTGTCATACAATATTTAGAGCATGTTTGGTATTGAAATACTGTGGCCACACAATTGCTTTTGGCTTTTACTCTACAGCTACTGTTGTGGAATGGAAGCTAAAATGTTAAATGTTAGTTAAAATATGAGTGAATCCTATCAAAAATTTGTGTTACCAAACATATCTTACAACTTTGCTTTCAAAGTCAAGTGGAAGCTAGCTATCCCAAACATACCCTTAGATTATTGGAAATTTCTCCCTGTAAGGTTTGTTGATATACTTGTTTACAAAATGCAAATGTTAATTGGTTATGAACTTACACCAACTTACTTTGCCACCATGAGAGATAGTGATGCAGGATAATTTTTTCTTTGAGCATATGTCCTTTGAACGTGTTTTGTTTTGCCTTTGAAAGCAAATCTTTGATTAAGTTTAAAATATATGTTCGAATTAGGTTGTCTTATATTTTTTATGTCTTGTTTGTCGTGCTAAACGTTTTAATAAATAATGTGAAAGGTTGAACGGAGAGTGTATTTTGAAATGGATTCTATGGTTGCTTTGTGTCTTCTTACAGTTATTGTTGCTTGTTCAACTTGTCAGGGTGTTGAAGAAATTGAGGAGATATGGAATTTCTGGAATTTTGTCATATGGGCTATTGAACACTGCCTACTATCTCACAACGTTTCTCTTGGTGTGGTGAGTGAAATAAGATATACATAATATTTCACTGTGCTCTGTTATGGATCCACTGCTAGTGTGACCTTGGCCATGCTATTGCTTGCTAGTGATATTTCTTGTTATCAATATTGATCATTCCATTAATGCCAGAGACATTTGGAATTCCATCTCTTTCTCATTCGTTTCTTGATTTGTGCATGTCATCTTTGGATAGGGGTCATGTTAGTCTTCTTTGTATTATTTTAATTTTGTCAAATGTCTTTGTAGATACTTTACCTTTACATGAAAGACTCCCAATATTTAGAAATTTCAGTTCTTCTCCAAAAGAAAAGCATTCATAGTCTTGCTTTTTAAACCTATGAGATAAAAGTTGATTTAACACTTGATTAATGTCAACTCGATCTTCATAAATTATCTAAAATTACGCACATCAAATTCAGCGTGAAAACCAAAAAGATCTAAATCCTAAATCACTTGGTGTTTAAAATGTATAGATATCACCAACCAAAATTGTTTTCGCATGACTCTGTTGTATCATGGAGATTACCTGACTCAATTTTGGAAAATAGGTGAATCTTTTGGACATTAAAAGTTCTCTGAGTCCTGAAAATAAAAACCCTGAACTACTAAATGTTTGAACCATATAGATATCTGTAACAATTTTTTTTTTCCCTGAGTTTACATAGTATTGTTTAGGTACTCTAAATTCGTGCAGTAGTCATTGAAGCAAGGTACTGCTGTCACTTGCTTTCTAGGTTTTATGTGGCTCCAACACCTGGAAGAATGGGTTATATTGCAGCTGTTGAGAGGTAGAATATCATTTTTCTTAGGTTTGTGAATTCTGATGATATTATTTGGTTAAAATTTTAGTGCTTTTCAGATTCCTGAAAGTAATGGCCATGGTGTGGGCTGGAAGCCAGGTTACCAAGCTTCTGAGAGCAGGAGGGTGAGTGCTGGAGCCCAGAATTTTTCTCCTCCTTGTAGTAGTTTACTATTATCATGATGTTCCTTTTATCTTATTTTTCAGAATATCAAAGTTATCATTTAGAAGTTAGCTTGTCTATCTCTAGGCCAGAATTGGTCTATGCAATTAAGTTATTTAATATATCAGTCCTCTTGTGAAGTGCAAAATTTTGACATTCTTTCTAGAGTTGTATAATCAATGTATTGGAATCAATAGTTTTGTTATTAACTGGTCTGTATTTGGTATGCGGACATGATACAAAATACATATATATACACATTCTTCTTTGGGTATGTTGTGGCTACACGTATGAGGCAGCGTAAGGATTATGGTAACAAATAAAGGTAAGGTGTGATGGTTAATTGTCACTGTTCGTCTTAAATATTTTCAGTGAGCCGGTGGGGTGTTAATTTGGAGTGAATTTAGTCTCCAAACATTCTATGATCCTTCGTAGTATTTTTGATTGAATAGAAGTTTTATTCTGCCCTTATAAATATAGTTCTATCTAAAATAAACATTCAATATGTTAACTATCAAAAGCAATTAATTGTACATTTCTGCTTGTTATGCAGTGCCCTTGTTCTTGCACCTTTTGTTGATAGAGGATTGTCATGGTTCACGGTTAAATTCAGATTCGAATCTCAGGGAAAGGCAAGTGAGATTTGAAAATTCCAAATTTTATTACGTTGTTCAGTTGTGAGCTTTTTATTCACTTCAAGTTGTCATCAGGCTTTCATGGCGATTGTCGGATTTTGCTTAGGATTGGCTCTTATACTATTTTTTGTCATCACATTGCTTTGGGCATGAAGCTACTTCGTTTCTCCTCACTGACCAAGACGACAAACCCCTCTTGTTCAAAATTGGTATTTCATTCAGTTAGCACTATTCCATATCTAGTCAATGCCTTTCCGCGTTATTGAACGAAGATTGACGAATTAAACGGACACAATGGAACTGAACAAAGACAAAGTACACGGTCTGTTTGCGACAGTCTTCTATGCTATTGCTAATTTGCTACCTGTCCCGTATCTCATGGCCTTAATACGTATATATTCTTTATTTCTTTTTAATGTTTACAACGTCATAATAAACTTCTTTTGTTCCAATTACTAATTGATTATTTTGTTTTGTTTTCAACTCTTCGTTATATATTTTTTTTTATAAATTAAAAATTATGATAAACATGATCTGTAATCTTAATTTATTGAAACAAAAATACCAACCGCAATTGAGTTTCACACATTATACTGTTTTTGATTTATTTATGGTTTAGAAAAGAGAATTAGAGAAATTTTTCACTGAAAAACTGTTTCAAGTGATAACTATAATATATTCTTTCTCACGTCAAGTACAATTACAGCTCATGTCAAATTGTCAATAAACTTTCAACAAAGTTGGTGTTGAGATTTTTGCGAAATTAAGGGAATTTTTGTATTTTAAATCTTATTTTTAAAATTAATCAAGTTATAAAAATTATGTTAAATTAAATAAAAATTTTATAATTTCAACAATAATACCCTTCTATAACCTACAATTAATGGAATGTCAAAATATTTACATTTGCATATATACAAGTATAACAATACTCTTTTGCACAAATAAATGTAAATTTTTTTTTCTCTTTATCAAATAAAAGTATCATAAATTCAACATCCTAATAACAAACAAATATTTCTTTCGTTGAAATACATTTCGGTTGGCCACCCTTTGTGGACCTTTTGACATTTCATAATAAAAAAATTGAAATATTTAGAGAAAGTTATTAAAATATAAAATTAATAATCAATAATACACTAGAACTAAAAAGGTTGTCACATTTCATCTTCATCAGAAATCATGATCATACAAATCAAAATGACTTCAAACATCGAAACATCTAAGCAGTTAAACGTATAAATTGAACAAATAACTGACTTAAAGCACGATTGGCAGCTGCCTTACAACCAGGAAAAACAAAATAGGCGATGACCTTAACCCTATAATTGGCTTCCCTTCGGAATAGGCCACAAAGAAGCTGGAAATGTTTCTCGGTAATACCGGCTTCTGTCCTTACCCAGAGAACATCTAAGATCTGTACATTCACCTCCAAACATCAATGAGAAAAGGTTCAATAAGTAAACATTTGTCAATCAGAATGTATTCCCCCTATTCTGTAATCTATACACTGAAAATATAACAAGCGAAGTCCCTAGTCATTTCCACCACCAAAACTGTCGAAACAAATATGTCTTTCTCATTTGAGGATTGTATGTCATGAAGGCTCTGGCTTTAATAGGGTCTGCATTCAAATACTCAAAAGCATACATCTGCTTAGCCTCATCCAGGCCATCAATCTCCATGACAGCCTCTAAAAGTTCTGAGGCATTGATGGCAGTTTTACTTCGTTCCATTGCACCAGCCAAGCGCTGAATGCTGGATGCCACGGCCGACATGGCATCCTGAAGAGCATCTGAGCCACAAGGCCTTTTCAGAAGTTGTCTCAAGGGTGGTACTGGAGAAGGATCTTGACTACCATCTTGCATATACTCTGGCGGTCCAGTATATGACTCTGTTCCATCTGTATAACTTAGATCTTCCGAACTTGGTGAAAGGAATGAAGCAGAATCATCTTCGCAGTTTTTTATCTCACTCAGATGGCTTCCATCCTTCGTCTTAGCCCAATGACTAGGTGCTTGATAATTGCCACAAACTACTTTTAATTCATCATACATCTCAATCTGCTTCCCTCGAAATCCTCTTGCATCAGGGTGTGCCTAGTCCATGTAATTAATGCGCACTATTATTAAATATGAGAATGTAGGTAAATTTAAAAGTAAGAGAGGAGAAAATTACCGCAATGTATCTCTTCCAAAGATCATTATTATCGCATTCAATCATCTTTGTATTGGGATTCCAATGGAATCCATCTTGACTGAGCAAATCCCTCATTACCTTGTATCTTTTCTTAATTGTCTTTAAACGGTTGACAACTTTTTGATTATTCAAGTTTAAATTAAAACATGTGTTGACTGCGATGCAGGCAGCAGTATATGCATTCTCATTGAAGCACTTGTCAATTTTATTCCCGGTTCTAGCCTGAACAGCAAGTGCTTCAATAAGACATTTGTCCATTGCAATTGACCACACAACATTCCGTCCTTTATGCTTCATCTCTCTTCTCTGTCCTTGATAATCATATTGGTCCATTCCTAAATCAGTTAAAAAAAAAAGATAACTACCAATATGTGCACTATAATACCACAAAATTCAGCACATAGCTCAACAGAAAACCAATGGCATTATCCAAGCTATCAGTAAATAAAATGTTATCATTATCTAGTCACATTCATCCACATGAAGGATAAAAACCAGTGAGCAAAATAAAACAGAAACAATAAGCATAATTACTTTATATAGCAACATCTAGCATTACATCTCTAGTGTATGGCCGTAATAATGCCAATTTCTTTTTCCCTTCTAAAAAAAGGGATCAATGCAAAGCATTAAATAAACAATGCATCTAAGTTAATGCTGTTTCTTATTATGAGCAAACTCAGGAAAGCAAAGGGTAATCATAATTCTGAGTTTAAAGCCAACACTTTATATAGAAATCAGTTGTAATCAAAGAGACCCTAGCACCTGGCATCCGAAAACGCTTTCAAATTTCCAGTAATAGCAGCAATAAGGATTTATCTTTTTCAATCCTATTTCAATTCCTGAAGCCTAAGTTCGGTATTGCTCCATTTTAACTTCAAAATCACAGTCTTTTTCTCTAATAATGCCGACAGATATGCAGTTACACGCAAACAACATTCTCTCCATAAAAAAAGAGCATAACCGCATAACCTTCACAAACAATGTCTTCCCTTTACTTGAAGACAATTACTGAATTAATAATGTTGATAAAATTGATACGGGAAGTACGAATCCTCAGGTTAGAAAGAACTTTGCGGCAGCTACAATAATAAAGTAAAAATAATACAAGAAAAAAACATGATCCACAGGTACTACAAACATAGCAGTGAGACAGTGAAACAAATGATAGAAAATACGGTTATAAAAAAAATTAAGTAAACAAAACAATGCCATTTGCCAGAAAAGGGACAGTAAAGTTTTAGTGACAACTAAGGTTATCAGTAGTATGATTGTAAAAATACAGGTAAGAGACACCCAATGGCTTAAAAGAAAGAACTTTGCGGCTCCTACAGTAATGAAGTAAAAACAATACAAGAAAAAACACGATCCACGGGTACTACAAACATACCAATGAGATGGTGAAACAAATGATAGAAAATACGGTTATCAATAGTATGATTGTAAAAATACAGGTAAGAGACACCCAATGGCTTAAAAGAAAGAACTTTGTAGCTGCTACAATAATAAAGCAAAAACAATACAATAAAAAACACGATCCACGGGTACTACAAACATACCAATGAGAAGGTGAAACAAATGATATAAAATACAGTTATGAAAAAAATTAAGCAAACAAAATAATGCCATTTGCCAGAAAAGGGATAATAAAGGTTGAGTGTCAAATAAAGTTATCGGTAGTATGATTGTAAAAATACAGGTAAGAGACTCCTAATGGCTTAAAAGGTAGAACTAATGCAAGATCTTCAAGAGTTTAGGAAAATTTCCGCTTTTTCATATACCCAATAGCATCGCATCGCATCTTTTCATAAAGGAAGCAATAAAATGAAAGACCAGGGAAAGCCTAAGTGATAATACTTAGAGAAGCAATCTCATTTGGGAAGAAAATTAATTAACAAGGTATAACTAAAGGTTTTAAGCTGGAGGAATATTCTATTGGTTCAATTATATTAAAGTAAGAGATTATAAAATTTTTATTTAGGCTTCCACCCATATTCCACCAAGACATAACTCCTTACGAATATCTCAATGAGAAACTGCAGCTAGAAATTTGCATATAAGCACTCCATGTAATGAGCTCAAGAATAACTCTGCCAAAATAAGATCCATAAAAGTAAATTGCAGCTACGGCCACCATAGAGAATAATTAATTTAGAAAATTTCTGTTGTTTTGAGGAAGCATAACCAGTAATAAAATGTACTAACTTTGAAATAGCAAGAAACAAGATTCAATAACCATAATCATCAGACACAAGGTAAATCTAGGCATTTACAATAGGCCTTTCCATGCTTTCCAAAAACCTTCAAAGTTTGAGGGCTCAGGAAATGCATCCATATGTTGCTCGTCACGAAAGAACAGCAGCCCTACATTGACCCACCAACACTGAAACAAAAAATCTACTACATTTTCTACATTGAATGTGACCAGACACTTGGCTGTGCCTTTAATACTAACTGATGATCAAGGTAAACTGTCAACCACAAGTAATATATTACATATATTATTGAATCTTAATTTCATTATTAAAGTGAAATCATTGTTTTGTATGCTTGAGATAGATAATATGAAGACATCAAAGTTCATACAATTATATACAATATCTAAAACTAGATATCTTATATAGTCTTCACATATGAATTTCATCAGCTTGTAATTTACTCAAAGCAGCATATCCTCTTTGTTGACTTTTATGAAATATTCATATATTTATACAGACAAAAAGAGGCCAGCATGTAATGTCCAGAATGCTTCAGCCAATGTCCCTTTTCATTCTCACTTACATATCACGCATAACCGATACATTTACCAACCCTAATAGCACAAGACTTCACAGTGCATGACCTTAGAATTTTATTTCATGTTTTTTCTTTTTTCTGTGCGAAGAACATATACTGGTTGAAAACAAAGGACTTCCAATCCTCAAGGGTTTGCCAGAAGGATAAGCGCCTTTAGTTCTGTAATTTGGCTTGCTCATATCATAACATACTGATGGATCGCCAGCTGGATGAAAAACCTTCACGGCCGCGCCATGACGGAAAAGTAAAGTTGGAACATATATAACTAACTCATACTTCATTGAAATTAAACAACTGAAAATTCTTTCAAGTTGATTGGTTTCAAAGCTCAGTCAGCTAACTAAACACAATTTGTAGACATTAACTTTGAGAGCCCAACTCTTAAAATTCACAGCATGTCTATTGGAAAATGTACGCCAGATGCTTCAACCATGCCTTCCAACAGAGTAAATAAACTATGGAAGTAATAAACCCAACTACCACAGCATCTTATTTTGAAAAAAAAAATAATCCTTGTAATGTCTGAACATATCAGTGACAAGGCTAAGTGGTAGCAATCAAATTCTACGCAATAAATTCCACATGCATGAGATTATGAAGCTTTTTAAGCAAGGTCAAAATCGTTGACCATCTTAACAATATTAAAAATATTTTATCCATGAGCTCAAATAGCTCACTCCACAAAACGAAAATCGAGTATTCAATGGCAACATTTTCAGCTTCCGTTCCCATACACAGTTACAAAAGTAGATACCTGAGTGAATTGAGTTGATATCTGATCGCCGAAAGAAATGAGGCAACGGCGTCAAGACGATCACAAAGAGAAGCTCATATTCTTTATTTCATTGCCACGATATTTGGGTTTTTTCTTTTTCCTTTTTGCCGAGAATAGAAGGTTAAAAATTTTCCCAGCGGAGAAGACGCTTTCCCGAAAACCAAACGCGTGATGAGAAAAGTTTTGCTATTCAGTGGTACGCACCGGTTCTCACAGATTGCATTACAGGCCAGTCATAAATTGCCACGCAGTTATGCTTGGCGTTACAGAATTAAAAGGATTAATTTAGTATTTTAAAAAAATATAGAATCATAAACTACTGACATATAAATTTAAAGATTCCTTAAAACAATAAATAAAAATAAGTGGAAGGTCGTTAACAAGTGAAAAGGATTATGAAACGAGGGTTTGTTATTAAAGTGTTGTGATTTTAAATTAAAATTAATAAAAGATGAAATTATAAATTTTAATTAAAAATAATATTTTTTTAACTTTATTTTTAAAATAAAAAATAAAGTGAAAATCTATAATCTCAACTGTATTCGGAAATATATATATTTTCTGGTGGTGTTAATAAATGAAAAAAAAGAAAAAAGAAAAGAAAACTGTGAACATCAAATACAATTTTTTGATATGAAATCGGGTAAAATTTTCAACTTTTAAACACAAAAACTTTCACAATTCAACCGAAGATAATTTTCACAACTACCATTTCTCTACATTAAAAGTCAAGTAAAAAACAAATCTGACAATTGGAAATAAAAATATGAATCATTGTGGTCCAGTAAATACAACGATGTGGTGGTGTTATGACTTATAACAGAGAAGATTATACTGTAAATACCTCAGTTCTGCTTCTGAGGAATAAAGATGCCGGCTGATCTTCCAAATTTCGGGTGTGCTCTGTTATAAATACCTCTATTTCCAGACACACAGGATGAAATAACCCAATAATATCATCCTCTCTGTGTTCAAAAATCATCAAAATTCTAACAGTAGCTTCATGCATCTACTACAGGAAACGGGAAAATCCTACAGCAATAGCTAGTATTGCCAACAAAAATTGTTACAATTTGAAGGGAAAATTTACCAATAATCCCCACAAGAGCACATTCCATTTTTGAAATGGTGGAAACGGTGCATATCACGCACTATGATTTCCCGTCTGGTCACAAGAGATATGTACTTGGTTGCATTATGACAATCACCACAAACTCGCAGATTTTTCCTAATGTGGATGGTTGAGCCTGGACCAGTATTCAGAAGCCCAAATGCAATAGCCAGCTTCTCACTGTGGCTACTGAGTAACTGCTCCTGAACATCACCTTCCACATCATGAATTGAATTGGAATCTGGTGCATAACCGGCTACTTTGATCTTATCTATCAGTGTCCCAAGAAAAGCATAGATCTTTTTGGATTGGGGATGGCTTGTACTTCCGGAATAGAAACTGTGAAGTTCATTTCTCAACTCCACTAAACTGCAGCCAGGAGTTTTCTGAAGCCCTTTTTTCTCCATAATAGTTCTGACTTCAGCTAATTTGTCCCACATTGAAGCTGTGGAATATATATTCGCTAACAATACATGATAGCCACCTTCATTTGGGTTTAATTCAAATAGTCTGGCAGCTGCCTTCTCCCCTAACCCAACATTTTTATGAATCTTGCAAGCACCCAACATGGCACCAAACACAGTGATCCCTGGTTCAATGGGCATCTCCTGAATGAAATTCCAAGCCTCATTAAGGCGACCAGCTCGGCCAAGAAGGTCAACTATGGAACCGTAATGATCCATTGCAGGCTCTATGCCGTAGTCTTTCTTCATGCTGGTAAAATAGTGAAGCCCCTCTTCAACCAAACCAGAGTGGCTGCAAGCCGAGATAACACAGAGAAAAGTAATATCGTTTGGCTTTGTAGCCCCCGTAAGCATTTTATTAAACAGTTCTACGGCAGCTTTTCCAAGCCCATGTGTGCCATATCCATCAATCATGGCATTCCACATTGTCACATGCCTCTCATTCATCATGTCGAAGAGCTTTCTTGCAATACTAACAGCTCCACATTTTGCATACATGTCAACAAGAGCAGTCATCACAAAAACATTCTGATCAAAACAACTCCTTATAACAAGCGCATGAATCCATTTTGCATGACGTATAACTGATAACTCTGCCAGAGCAGGAATCACACCAACCATTGTAAATGAATCTGCTTTTATATTCTGAGATCGCATTTTACAAAAGTAATTTAAAGCCTCATTTACACAACCATTTTGTGCATAGCCTAATATCATAGCATTCCATGAAACTCGTGTTTTACCCTGCAGTTTTGCAAATATATCTGCAGCTACATCAACTTTCTTACATTTGCAATACATAGAAATCAAGGAATTAGTCACTGAAACATCATTTCCAAGTTTCAGCTGATCCAACAACTTATGAACAAGCATTCCCCGCTCAAGATCACCCAAATCGGCACATGCGTGTAATGCTTCCATAATAGTAACGTTCGTTGGTTCCACTCCTTCATCAAGCATCTTCTGAAAAATTGTCATCGCTTCTCCAGGATTTCCGCCTTCCACATAACCAGCAATCATTGTATTCCACGAAACAACATTCCTACTTTCCATCCCATCAAAAATCAACCGAGCAGTCTCAACAGACCCACATTTTGAATACATGTCAACCAAAGCAGTAGAAATATTTACAAGCGACTCAAGGGCAGCCCTCATAGCATACCCATGAATGGCCTTGCCTATTATCAAAGAGCCCATATTTGCAACAGCAGGCAAAACAGAGACAATAGTTATCCAATCAGGTCTTTTCCCTTCCTCATGCATCCGGATTATCAAATCCAACGTCATCTCCGCCAACCCATTTTGTGCGTACCCAGCAATAATCGTGTTCCAAGAAACCAAGTCTCTCGCGGGCATTCTATCAAACATCTTATACGCTTCTTCAATTTGCTTACATTTCGCATACATATTCACAACCCCAGTCATTGCAAACAAATTCCACGAAAACCCACTTACTATCAACTGCCCATGAATCTCCTTTCCCCGTCTAAGCTCCCCTGTCTCGCCACAAACTTTCAATAAATAAGTAAAATTATACACAACCGGCGCAACATTATCATACCTCATCCTAATAAAAAACGATATAGCATCATCCAAAGATGAACTTTTAGCATAACCCTTAAGCATAGTATGATAAAGAGCATCAATTTTATCTTGACTGGGTTCAAAAACACGTGCAGCATCGGTTAAGCTACCGTAGTTGCAGAACAAGCTAACGAGTTTGGTTTGAAACAAGTTTTCATTGTAGAGTCCGTTTTTTATAACGAGAGGGAGAATTTGTCGGAGCTCTTTCAAGGAATTGCAGAGCTCGAGAAGAAGAGATGCCGGGTGCCTGTAAACATGAGATGGAATGTAAACTCTTTGGGAAAGGGTATGAAACGTAGGTGAGCTCTTCGACGGCGGTGTTGAGTTTGTGTTGATGACTGGGCGGAGAGATGTGAAGACTGAGAACTGTGAGCTCATCTTTTATCTCCGTTTTTGTCTGTCCGTCGACATTAACGAACTTAACGGCGATGCAAAATGAAGTTCGTTTTCTTTTATCATTTGTTTTATTCAGTTAATTCTTAATATATTTTTTTTGGGTTATGAATCAGCCAAATAACCTTCGATTAAAAAAATGAAAAAACCGATCGTTAATATAATAAAATTTGAAATTATATTATAATATAAAAAATACTAATAGAGTCTTGATAAATAGTTTCGAATTACTATTAAAATAATTAAAAGTAATTTTGAACAGTCAAAAAATTAGTAATTTTTTTTAAATCACTTTTAATAAAATCAAGTATTTTACAATAGATTTTAGAAATAAAGAAAAAAATCAAGTATTTTACAATAAATTTTAAAAATAAAGAAGGAAATACTTTTTAAAATCTAATTTTGAAAAATAATTTTATCATAAATATATTTTTTAATATATCTCTATAGTCTATATAATAATAAAAGTTCCAAAATAAATTTAAATAAATTAAGAAATTCTACTGCTAATTAGAAAATAATATTATTAAAATTTAAATAAAATTAAAATGAATAATGCATAGTCATAATTAAGTTAAATTACTTATATAATTTCATTATTAAAATTAAATATATTTAATTGTTAATTTAATTAAATTAGTTTAAATAAAAATTAAATTTTTATATTTTTATTTTATACAATAATTTTTCATTAAAATAATTTTATTTATATTAAATATGTTTTAATTATTTGTCTTATTACAATATTTTAATAATATAATTTATCAAACACATATGAATTATTTTTAAAATTAAGAGCACTTTTAAAAATAAATTTTATCAAATGTTTAATTGATTCTTTCTACAATTAATATTTTTAATAGCACAGTAAAAATAAAATTTTTCAAAAATAACAATAATCTCAAACTGTCCCTTAAATATAGTTAGAGTATTTGAATTTTATGATGATATATTATTACTTTTATAAATTATTTAATTTCAAAATAAATATGTACCTGACAAATTTTGGCGGACGGATTATGTTGTACAATACATTCTTT